>CM043118.1:4929023-5034860 GCA_023701765.1 Hylyphantes graminicola | reverse complement strand
GAGTTAATTTTAACTCAGTTCGAGTTCATTTTAACTCCTTTCCAGAGTGGAAAATGCACTTCTCCTATAGGAGTGGATTTCACTCTTTTGTTTAAACACTTTAAAGACGGGCGTCGACTGACCCATAGACTAAGACCACTCTAAGTTTGAAACTCTCATTGGAGAATCTCTACATTGAAATTGACATAGAAACTAGCGCGCCCGTTGTGTCTAGGGGAACTGTAATGTAATGGTTTCTGGCTGACTATTTGCAGCCACCTTCCCTGGTCTAAAAGTCACCAGATGTCACCAAGGTGATATAAGTGATATCACCATATCACTATGGTCACATGCAGACTGAAGTGGTCATTTCTGGTGATGTCAGCATATCACCAAGTCACCATATAACCTGATGTTGTCACTTTTGGTCATATTGGAAAGTCACCATGGTCACAAGCTATGGTGACATGGTTACTTCTGCTGATATCACCTTAGCTGTTTGGTCACATGAATATTATGGTCATATTTAGATTGAACTTGATAGTGATGTGACTAAACTGTCACTCTATTATGACCAAATCTGTGATATCACCTAAGATGTTTGGTCACATTTGTATTATGGTCATATTCAGATTGAACTTGATAGTGACATGACTAAAATACTATTGTAAAATGACCACATTATAATGTTGGTCACTTTACTTTTGTACAACATTACCATTTTGTAGCGATATGCATAAGTCCCTTATATGAATAAAATAGAAACTTATGCCTTAATACTCCATTACTTGAAATACTTGCAAGTAATGCACATTTGCATTTTCGTTCTAAATTATACCTTATTCATTTTTGTTAATTTATTATTAACTTTATCATTTTGTAATTATTTGTACCATAATCTATTATATTGCTGTCATTATTAATGTATTTATTTGGTGGTTAAAAACTGAAATAAACTAATACCAAGGAATTCCTTGATCAATTCTGGTAATATCACCTTAGCTAATTGGTCACATCAACCATGGTTATATATGATCACATTCATATATAGGAATTTATGAAACATATGTTGATTGACATCTATTTATATATTATTTGTTGCTAAAATTTACCTGTACGTGTATAATCTTTTTTTGTGAAACTATGTCATACGACATATTTTTTTTTGCATTTAACAATTATGCTGAATTATGAAATGTAATGCACATTTTATTAAATGAATTTACTAAATTTTTATTTCACTTATCTACTGCTATTTATTCATTCCAACCAATATATAAGGACCGATTAAAACTATTTGAGATTTCATGAAAATTCACAAATGATTGCATTTTATTATGTAATTGAAAGTTAACTAATTAAATTATTTATATATTGCTTCTAAGTTAACATACAATTTATGAAACAAACAATTCATTTTTTTTAAATTGCAAATAATATAAAAAAGAATGCACGTGTACAAGTTTCATACAACGGGAATTTTCTGTTAAATTTTGGCAAAATTAAAATTACATGTGCAAGTTAGGCTTAACTTTAACAGGCGTATAGTATTTGGCGATTGTTGGCTTTGTTACAATGTAATGGGACTAGCATAAGAGTTCTTGCAAAATATATGTTGAACAACTTGTAAATTGTTATATCTATAATTGTTTTCGTCATCAAAAATCCAGCTATCGGCCAAATTTCAATCTGGTTTTATAAATGGCAAAATGAGATTTGGTCACAACACATTATCATGAGAATCCTGTCCTGGTATCGGACGAATATTTCATAGAAAATGTTTTTTAAAAATAAAAATTTTAAAGAACGAATAACTCCTTTATAATTATGTTTTATCACACACAAAATATTTGTGTTTTTGGTTCTAGTTTCAATTATAAATTCAAATCTATTTCCGATTGTTTTTATTGTCACGTGTACGGCAATGGCAATAAAAATACTTTTTTTTCACATTTGTAGAGATACATGCAGAATTACAAAACATCGTTAGCTTGAGGCCGAAAAATTTTATTGGCATAAAACGTGTTTTAATAAAAATCGGAAAAGGGTTATTACTTTTTAAGTGCTTCATAAGGTATATAGCTTTAAAAACATGTAATCGTAGTTGGAAATTGTAAAGAAATATTTAATCTTTAAAAACCTCTGAAATACTACTATTTACTCGCTGATAGCAGATCACGCTATCGAACCCTATTGCAATGTACAGTAACTAATACGTTTTTAAAGTAAAAATTAGAAATAATCTTGACCTAGTAATAATCTGATCGAACTTGTTCATCAATAAATAAGAGAAAGAAGATTGCGATAGAACCCATTTTTGTGGTTTTTATTTTTTAATTGGATTCTAAACCCGGTACTTGTCGTAATAAACAAAACATAGTGCTCTCAAACAAACCAAACCCTTGCAAAAAATTATTTCTTCGCTCGTTTATGTTATACAGTATATTTTAATGTACAATTTAACTGAAAACAGCTCTAACAATATTTAGAGTAAAAAAAAAAGTTTTAGCCAGTAGTTTAGTTTTTTTTTTTCAAAATATTCTTGATAAAAACTGTTGCCATATTCCTTAACTGTAACCGTCGTATTGTATTCTAAGCACGTTGAAGAAATTTAAATCTTAATTTGTTTACTTTTTAATGTGCCTAATTTCTATATTTTTAAATCAATCTTAAAAGAAGATAAACTAGGTAAGTTCTTGTTTTATTTTGTTCACTATTTTTTTATTGTTAGTAGATGGGTTTGTTTAACTCTTATCTGATCAACTTAAGTGCGTAAGAATAGACTGCATTTCAAAGTACAGTTTACTTTGTTATGATTTTATCTAGCAATAAAATCTGCGTAAATAGAGCATGAGTTAATAAAATTAGTTTATGATTTCGTATTCAAAAGTTAATCACTGAAAATAAATCTGGTCAGGCTACATAAGTGTGCAAAGCGATTGTGTTAAATAAATGCACCAGAATGTTGACATTCATTTTAAATTTTCCCATCAATTAACATTTCTTTTTTATTAATTTTTGTGGATATTAGTTGTTAAATAATTTTGTATTAAATATGAAATTGATTAACTATCAATGTTTCTTTAAATATAAAATTAAATTGTTAAAAGAATCAATTAGTTAAATTTAAAAGTTGCATTAAATTAAAGCATGCATTAAAGAAGTGGAATTGATTTTGAATATCATATTGTTAGTTGAAGGACAAAACCACGAATGTGCAGATCCTAATGATTTACGGTTTTTGAGAAACAAAACCGTATCATGGTTCAACCAGTTCTTTTTTTCCTTCAGTTTTAATTGGGGCCAGTTAAAAGTAACTAAAAACTGGCTGTAGTTGTTGAACAATTCTGGCTGTCTATTTAGGTTAGGTTTGAATTATCGGATCACTACAGCTACAAGATAGTGGTATTGGTGATGGGCATCATAATTTAGGTTTAAGACCACAATTATGTAAGAAGTAAACACCTGAGTGTAGGCGTCACACAACACAGCTTTTCATGGCGACATTGTGCACAGCGGCAGGGCTTTGGAGCATTAAGTATGTAGTAACTATACTAACGTGTGCTAAGATATGTACTACGCTAGAGCTTTGGCGACGGGAGTCACAATTTAGAACAGGGGTTCCCAACCTTTTTGCACCTGCGTACCACTTGCTTTTTTTAAAAAAATTGGCGTACCACCAGACCTAACACTTCAAACACTTAAAACACTTCATGTGCCCCTTCCTGAAGATTTTATTGCCGCGTAGTGTTTGTAGAATAGCATTACTGTGTTAGAAGAAACAAGATGCGGACGCCATAATCCATTGATTTATTTTCCTACATTAAATCTTTCCTTCAGTTTCATGGGGTCGGCTCGTCACTTGACTGTAGTTCTTAATTAAGACGCCTGTTGTCAACTGCGGTTGTGTAGCTCTGGTGCGAGGATGATGAAAGCTAACAATAACCTTCAGTTTAGCTATATTTGTGTAGCATATTTTTGTTTTTGCACATTCGTGGTCTGTCATAATTGACGATATCAGTTGTATTTTTTTTTTATTTGCTTTGTACTTACACAAGTTCTTTTTTCACTTTTTTCCCAGTTAGTTTTTTTTCAATAACAAAACATTGTGTTATTTTAAAAATGAGTTAGATGGGAGTCACTCAGATGAATGCCCTATCTAATTTGTTGAAAAAAATTCACAATTTTCGTCCGGGGAACTGTAGTTAATCTGGCAATTGTACCACAACTAGTCAGGCTGGCTCTTCATCAGAAACACAAAGTTCAACAACTGAGTGGGTAACTCAGAAAGAAACTTTAGGTAAGAGACTTAAGGGGTCACAGGAGTCTTAAAAATGTGCAAAGAAGGTACTAAAAAAATAGTTTGATCTTTCATGTCAATTTTTAACTACTCAATACAGAAGTATAATTTTTTTATATGTAATTCTACAAGAATTATTTATTATAAAACAAGTTTTAAAATGTATGAAACTTTAGCCAAAACTAAAATAAATGGTATTAAACATGAAGCTATTTGAACACATTGTGATTAGGCTTGCGCGGCAAATTGTGAGGTCAAAATTGAAAAAATGACCAAGAAAATGACTTTATATTGTACAAATATGTACAAACTAGGACTTATACCTAAATTCTCATCTCAATTTTAATTAGAAGTTATTTTTAAAAATAATTTAAAATCAAAATTTAAAATTTTTTACTAATTTTTTTAGAAAAAAGGTCTTAAAATAACTTCTAATTAAAATTGAGCTGAGAATTTAGGTATAAGTCCTAGTTTGTACATATTTGTACAATATAAAGTCATTTTCTCGGTCATTTTTTCAATTTTGACCTCACAATTTGCCGCGCAAGCCTAATCACAATGTGTTCAAATAGCTTCATGTTTAATACCATTTATTTTAGTTTTGGCTAAAGTTTCATACATTTTAAAACTTGTTTTATAATAAATAAATCTTGTAGAATTACATATAAAAAAATTATACTTTTACATGGAGTAGTTCAAAAATGACATGAAAGATCAAACTATGTTTTGTAGTACCTTCTTTGCACATTTTTAAGACTCCTGTGACCCCTTAAGGCTAAAGGTAAGAAACTTTATTTATTTGAAATAAATATTTGAAGAAAGTTTATTATTGTATTATAAATTAGTTTTGAATGACGTCACAATAATAGCACAATGAAATTACTTGATAGTTCATTATGTGTATGTACTTTTGCAAACCTACTTGTTTTTCGTTAAGAATTTCAGTGAATATTATCGTAACAGAAAAGTAAGCTGTTTTAGTTATTTTAGAAGTTCTTGTCTTGAATCTTACTTTAGAAATTGTATTAAGGGGAGATAGACCAGTAGTCAGGTCTCGAAACCAAACGCTTCTCTCTGTGTTAATCCAACGGAAAAAATAATTTTTGGTTCCGAATTACACAGGCTGTATAATATATTTTTACAAGCAGTTTGTTTTATATAATAATGTAGCTTGCTTAAATGTCCCTATAATTCCACTTTTTGAAATTAGTTTGAATATTTTTATGATTTGAATATATAATTTTACAATTAAATATTTGAACCAATATAAAGAGAAACAGAATTATAGAGGCCTTTAAGACAGCTACATTTATCATATAAAAAATACTGCTTGTAAAATATTCAATATTCAGCCAGAATAATTCGGGACCGAAAATTATTTTTCCCTATTGGATTTAACACGGAGAGAAGAGAAGCGTTTAGTTTGAAGACCTGACTTTCGGTCCCATTCCCCCTTAACTTAATGTGTTCGAAAATGTATGTGATGCTTGAAATATGTTGTTAATTAGGGGGTTGCACTGCTAAATACCAATGTAAAAACACATTTTCATCACAACACTATTTTAGAAACACATTCCTGGTCAGCAACATTTTTCAAACATATTCAGATAACTATCGCAACACAATAAAGTGTTGTAATTATGTCTCTTATATAGTGTTCTAGCTAACAACACCAAAAAGTTTTGTTAATTTGAAGACAAAAAGTGTTCTTAAATGTGTTTATTATGTGCAAGTATTGTGTGTGAGTATTTGCAGTGCAGTATTGATTTGTATGGATATCAATATAGATCAGTGGAGATCTCTCTCTCTATATTGATATCAATCGAGGATAGCTGTATCTAGAAATGGCCCACTGGTGTCAATACAAGTCAGTAGAGATTTGTATTCATTATATCAATAGAGATCTATATTGATATCAAACAGATTGATCAGAAACATGGTATTTAACATTATATTAGGTGATAAATTCAGAGTTGCACAGTACACTACTATTAGTGTAGTTACTATTATAATGAACTATTATTACTATATAATTGTAATATTACTATTTTATTACTATTGTATCACTCTTATGATTACCAAGAATATCAACTTCAAAACCATTAATCATAATAGATTAACAATTATGATTACTCCAGTCTGGTGTGAACAAAATATTTGTTTCTTTTAACAGAAAGCTGCCTACACACAACTTTTTTTGTAACTTGAAGATGATGGATCATCTGAATACTACGTTTTAAAGCTTATCCTGATATTAATGTGGCCATGCATCAATCACGTGATCATGTTGTATGCTATTCAATGCACACTAGTCCTATTTTTTGACAGGGAGATTTTTATCCTTGTTATCCTGGTGATATTACTGAGCTGACACGACCATAGTGATTTTTTGGATCTATGGGATGCCACATAGGTCACATGACCATGATGATAACTATAACTACCTATAGGACATGACCATGGTGATTTTTTGGACGACCTATCTGATATGACCATGCTGATATGACCAATACAATCAGGTGACATGACCATGGTCATGTCACACAGGTCGTCCAAAAAATCACCATGGTGATTTTTTTCGTCACCTTGGTGACATGACCATGGTGATTTTTTTCGTCACCTTGGTGACATGACCATGGTGATTTTTTTCGTCACCTTAGTGACATGACCATGGTGATTTTTTTCGTCACCTTGGTGACATGACCATGGTGATTTTTTGGACGACCTATCTGATATGACCATGCTGATATGACCAATACATCAGGTGACATGACCATGGTCATGTCACACAGGTCGTCCAAAAAATCACCATGGTCATTTTTTTTTCGTCACCTTGGTGACTTTTAGACCAGGGTTTAGGAGCTTTAACAGAGCCAATTACACCTCGTAATTTAGAACCCTTATCAAGTGACGATAGGGATATATTTTTGACGTCAATTTATTTTTTACTTTATTTTTGAATATATACAGCTACACATTGACTTTTATATCCCTCGTAGGCCCATCCTCAAGATATTTGACCTTGTGCTTCTTTTTTCTCCATTAATAAACCTACAGACTGACTACGCTTGTCAATTTAGACATGGTCCCCCAAAGGTCCACAAGTGATTCGATTGAAGAACTCGTCAAATATTCCCCCAAATGTAACAAAAACTAAGATTTAGGGTTTTTCGAAGGTTTTTTACATTTCTAAGTAATTAAAATTGGGTGTTGCTATTGAAAATTTTAAAGTTCGTAACATTTTTAATATTAAGCCAGCCCCTTATGCAAATTTTGTGTCATGCAATTAACTGAAAATGTTATTTGTTCACATAGTCAAAAAAGGTCCGATGTAAAAGGATGACTAACGGTTGAAATAATCACTAGAGGGTAACTTTTTTTCCACAGCTGTGCATTCCGAAAAAACAGTAGCCTTACAATCGGAAAGTACAATTATGCCAATCAACAAAGCAATATATCTCTTTAAGGTGTTAAGAGTGTAGGAATCGTGGCCTGATCGGTTAAACTTCATGCGACGGACTTAGCTTTTTTTAAGCACGGTTCCAGTATGGATCATATGAAACATAAACGAATCGCGAAGGAAATAAAAACTCTGACAGTAAATAAATCTAGGCATATACATAAAGTTTAAGGACGTATGAAGTTTTGCCCAGCATCACCACTCTCCCCCTATGCAAGGCGTTACAGAAAGCATTTTCACTCGTTAGTTATTGGTTTGGAATGTCACGTGGGCTCACATATACAAACTTTTATTAATAGATGTTATGGGAACATTTTGAAAAAAATCATTAAAAAATTCTTTAAATTGTAGGAGAAGTAGCATTTAAAAAAAAAAAACGTTAAAATTTTTATATTTTTAATTTTTCGGAAAAACTTGCATTTCAATATTTATTATTTTTTCATATATGTTTATTAAATGTTAGTTCTGTGTAAAAATAGTTTTAATTTGAATGCTAGAGATAAAGGAAACTTCAAGTTAACATGTGCATTCGGAAATGAATGTGTTAATGGTGTTCAAAGTCGTCGTTCAAAAGTATTAACACAAAATTCAGCTCAAGAGTTATAAACCTTACATTCAACTAAGATGAAAACTACTCGAATAAGCAGTAATTGGGTTCTTTTCCTACAATTACAACGTTCTTTTCTGGTTTCTCACCAAACAACCTTCTCGGGATAGCCTGGTCGGTAAGGTCTTGGACTGGCACCCCTAAGAAGTGCGAGTTCGAGCTCCGCTGCCTTCCGAAGACCCCCGTGTACGTTAATGGTGACTGGTGCACGTTAAATCGTCGTGGTCACAAAGTCCTAAAAGTTCCCATACCAAATCAATACCTCTATGACAAGTTAATTTTGAGGATCCTCTAGTTGGCCTCCGTCTCTAAAAATTAGATGGATCCACTTATGTGTTTGTTGTGTGTGTGGCACTTGACGAAAGTTTATGAGCGGGTCTCTGACCAAGCACACAAACCTGAATATATACGACCAAACAAACCAAGAACCTTCTCATTCAAACTTTCTTTTTAAAAAAAGAAAAAACTACAAACTACTTTTTTGAAAAAAAAAAAATCAACCCAAGTTTCTCGTCTTATCTGGCAAGTATATACGTGACAATTCTCCCAATTGGTATAGGGCGTCAATGCCCTGTTGGGCAAAAGCTTATCCCCTGCCGCTTCTGCTGCTGCTGTCGAAACTTCGACTTTCACAACGCTACCACGTCTGCCCACGCTGCTGGTTGTTGCTCAGCTGGAATTAACGTCGCAATTTTTTGAAATAAATACACTCTCAGAAATAACACTTTCATTTTTGACGATTCATGAATCCTCAAGCCTCGTTTCGTTAATTTTGAGGATTGTTTCGTCAAACTATCACGTGACTTTTGAGTAAACGCGAATCCTCACTTTTACGATCGTGATTTGACGATGCTGTATCTTGATTTTTGAGAAAACTGAATCTCATTGTTGTACTCACATGCGCAAAAATGACGAAATATTTCTTTAGATTAGACGACATTCAAATCCTTATAAAAATGACGATTCAAATTTCCTCACTTTGACGAAACGAAAACTCGGAACATTTGTCAGTAACGGAATCGTCAAAATTAAGGAAAATTTCGTCGTTTTTGAGCATTCATATTTTAGAGTGTACTATCGGGGCTGAAGCGCAATGGACGAATCTGCATCTGTATCATACACACTGATGGATCCGGTAAATTTTGCAGAACTTACGGTGGGTGGTACGATTCACACACAAGACCTGCTTTTTAGGTTAGGTTAGGTTTGAATTATCGTCGCACTAGAGCTATACGAGGGCTATTGGTGACGGGCGTCGTATTTTAGAACAGCAGTCAAGTGACGAGCCGACACCTGAATAGGCACCCAACGCAACCGTTAAGGGCGACATCGTACGCAGCGTTAGGACTTTGAAGGATATTTAACGTGCACTCCCTTACACGGGGTATTATTCGTAGGACATTTTTGGTTGAACGGGCCGTTTATAGGTCGACTGTTATTTTGGCGATGTCCGGACCCGAACCTGGGACCTTTATCACATGCTAGGCTAGAGGCACGCTTTTTATGCAGATGTTTTTATCAATTATATTCACTGCGGTAGTCTGTGAAGCAGAATGTAAGCGTTGAAAGGGTTGATTTAGTAAATAATAGCGTCATAATTGAGAAAAACTGTCAAGTGACAAGCAGACACCCGAGTCCCGTAGCAACTTTGTAACCCTTTCAGTCCCAGTGATGCCATTTGGCATCATAACTTTCAATATTTTTTTAATGTTTATGTCCCGTTACGAAATCCAAACACACATCATTCGATTTTTCACACTTTGATCTATTAGACAATATTTTACATTAATCTCAGTAAAAGTCAGAACTACTATTTTTTTATTTAGAAAATAGGTAACAAGCGTTTCACCTGATTTTTGAAAAGTTCACTTTAGTTCCACATATTTAAAACAAAATTTAAACTATTTCGGTTAAAATAATTGCTAAATATTTTTAATAATATGGTCAGGTACCTTAAAATATATAACTTGAAGCGTTTTTAGGTTATATATATATATATATATATATATATATATATATATATATATATATATATATATATATATATATATATATATATATATTTATATATATATATATATATATTATATATATATAGTTTTGTGTTTTCCACAGTTAAAAATTTTTGGCATTATTTCGAAAACCATATAAAAAAAATTTTAATGATTTTTTTTCTTATGGAACTCTTATCTTTGACCTAAAATAACCTTATTTTGTGAATATCATATATTTCTGTAGTGTAGTAAATTTTTGGGACTGAAAGGGTTAAGGGCGACATTGTACACGGCGTCGGGATTTTGAAGCATACTGAACGTGCACTCCGACCCTATACACTTGATATTATTCGTCGGACGTTCCCTTATCCCTTTCAGTCCTAATGACAATTTTGTATAATCACTTTAGAATTGTTTTCCAGATCGTCTAGCCATTTATAATATCAAAAAGCACATCATTCGACTCTTCAGACTTTTTTCCCCCTATAAGAATTTTATTTTATTATCCCCAATAGATATCAGCCTTATTTATTTAAAATTATGGTCTGAAACATAAAGATGCCAAATGGGACTGAAAGGGCAACACAAACGCAACCTCAAATAACATCGGCGCTAGATGGCGCTGATTTAGTAGTGCGTTACTACTATTCACCCAAATTACAACAAAACGCAGTACATAAGCCGAAGCAACTTGTCTTGTTGTAATATCTTCGATAACAATATACAACGAATCACCTATTTCAGCTTAATCGTGATATTACATTTTCATCAGATTTCTCTTTCAAACTGTGGATCGTGTTACTACATATCCGTAATTGCCACTCTATTTTCTTTATGGTGTCAATCGGAATTACGTGATCCATGCATTTTAACTACGTAACAGTTTCTAACGTAGAAAAGGAATACGTCCAATCGCTTTTTAATACCTTTTCTGCTTGCGATTTTACTCGTTAACTAGTTCCGATTTCTAATTAGGGAGCTCTGTGGGGTGAGACGATAGTGGCACCTTAGGAGCTTACAAATATGTGTCAGCTATTAACTAATTTACAGTGGTGGCCAAAAGTGTGGACACATTTTGAAAGTTTCATAGGTTTCAACTGTTACCTGTGTTCTTGCATCTATTAAATTTCGCTTAAATACCAACATTTAAATATTAAGTTGAAGATAATTTAATGTAGAATGTCATTAAAAAAACAAAATTAAAGTATCTGTATTACAAATAAAGTTATGCTAATTTTAGTTGAACAAACAATCACAAGCAATGTATTCTCTTTTGCTGAAATTACAATACAAGTTGGTGGATCAATGACTTGCTAAACTAAGACAGATCATACTATTAGTTGCATAACTTATTCGTAATACAAATATTGTAACACTGTATTTATATTTAATTCTGCATGAAATTCCTTTTATGATAATGATGTTGTGTCCACGGATATAGATTATATGGGACCAATGGTCTCACAGACGGCTTCAGCTATGTTCACACAGTGGTCCTCTTAAAGATTAAATTACTTTTAATTTGGAAAACAATAGTTCAATTTGATATACAATTTATATATTCTGTAATCACACAAAGTTGAAAAATATGAAACTTTCAAAAAGTGTCCACACTTTTGGCCACCACTGTATAACGGTTGGTAAGAAAATATGCCATGCGAAAATGAGCTTTCTGCTTAAGTTCAACTGGGCAATCAAAATATGAGGAAAATGATCATGAAATCAGGCTTAGTTAACTTATCCTTTTTAGACCGGCTGTCAGATGGCGCTGATTTAAAATAACGAGACTAAATTTGGAGTTTTATCGAAAAAAATGCGTTAAACATCATCAATGCCTCTCTGTGCAATTCCTTAAAAACAGTCATTTTTATACAAATAATGAATTGTACAAGTCAGCTGCTTCGGTATCGATATTTTTGAAGAGCTTGAACATTCTCTTTTTTACCCGCACGATCGTGATAGCTCGGTCGGAAAGGGATACACGGAAAACAAATGTTTTAAAAAGTTAAATTTTTGTACGGAAATAGTTAATGGTGTTTACAAAGTCATCGTAAAGGAGTTAACTATTACTTTTTGAGTAAATATTTGTTCTGAAGAAAAACTAAAGGATTCATCCGATTACTTTCATTTCTGAAAGCATCATGCAATGGCAGAAAGAGCTTAGTAATAGAAACAAACCCATATAACATAAAACTCATTTTGAATGTCTTTGCAAGGTCGCATGAAAAATTGACAGGAGTCTATGTTATAAATACTGATTGACAATTCTCAGAATCTGTCGTAAAAGCCCGGCAGATGTTTGCGGTTACAACTTGATCACGCAATCTCCAGGCATTAATAGTATAAGCGTAAGCGAGAAAGAGGATCTGCCCACATTGCTGCAACCGAAGTGAAGCTTATAGACAATTTTGCGCTTTTCTATGTATTCTGGTTTAAAAAAAAAATGCCTATACACTCTAGGTAAAATGATGAAAAAAATGCCTGAAAAAACGAGCTATTTTAACACAGTCCGTGTTAATTTTCACTTATTTTCAGTATCGAAAATGCACTTTGCCTATAGGAGTGGATATCACTCTTTTGTTAGTGTACATATAAGTGGAAGAGCAATCAAGTAGTAAACTTAGCCTACATTAACCTACAATCCTACCATAACATAGATAAAAACCCTTGGTGTTTCGTATTCCCCAAAATGAATTGTAAAACATTTTAACTTTGAATTCTCAAATATAATCTCTGGTGCTGAGCTATGTAAAATATATCTCGGTTTTATGCTTGAACACCTACACTCTTAAAACAAAAGAGTGAAATCCACTCCAGTTGGAGAAGTGCATTTTCGACACTGGAAAGGAATGAATATTAACTCAGACTGAGTTAAAATCACTCGTTTGGAGTGATTCTGTCGGAGGTTTAACACACAAAGGATCCACTCCAAAAGGAGAAGTGCATTTTCCAGACTGGAGGAGTGAACATTAATCAGACTGAGTTAAAATCGCTCGTTCGTTTTAAGAGTGTAAGTTACCCGTAAAGCTAGGAGGCATACACGGAAGGACAGGATCAGGGTCATAACATGTCAACCTTCGCCAAATATCGCCTCTCTTCCCCCAAGACGTTACCGAAATCATTTCAGTGATTGGTTTGGCGTATCACGTGGCCACGCAAAACCAATCACTGACGAGAGAATGATTTCGGTAACGTCTTAGGGGAAGAGTGTCGAAGCTCCTGGCTTTGGTTCACATGTCTTGTCCCACAGTAATTTTTTTTAAAGAGTTAGTCTTCACTTAAAAGAAGCAAACATATTGTCTTAGAGAAGATTGCTTATAGAATTTTGGCTTGGACCTGTTACGTGTAAAGCTAGACATGGACATCTGAACCTTTGCCACGTTTCATCTAAAGCGTTACCGACAGGACAGAACCTGATCTAGGAAAACTCTACAGGCACAACAAGTTTTGGGGGACCCTTCACTGAGAATTTTTTGTATGGTTGCCCGTAATGTTGGTGCTAGTGGGCCGATTTATCATATTTTCCGTTCCATGTTATCATATTGTCGCTTCCATTTTATCATATTATCGCTTCCATTTTATCATATTCCTTATAACGATCTATGAAATCAATCATGTTAGGTGAATGTACGAGTCAAAGTCAAGTTAAAAATAATGCAAAAGTCTTGGGAAATTTTAAAATCTTCTAAAATTTTGGGGGTCTACAACATTAAGCGTAATAGAAATTAAAATTTACGGGCTCCTAAAATTTGGGGGCCGGGGCCTAACTGGCCTTATGGAAGAACAGGCCAATGGTTACCGAAAGCATTTTCAATCGTCGCATCTCACGTGTGCACACAAAAACCAATCAATGACGAATGAAAAGGCTTTCGGTAACGTCTTAAAGGAAGAGTGGCGAAGGTTCATATTTTTTGTCCTTGCCGTGCTTACGAGTTAAGGTAAGGTTAGGTTTTGAACTATCGTCGCACTAGAGCTACACGAGGGCTATTGGCGACGGGAGTCGTATTTTAGAACCACAGTCAAGTGACGAGCCGACACCTGAATAGGCACCCAACGCAACCGTTAAGGGCGACATCGTATGCAACGTTAGGAATTTGAAGGATATTTAACGTGCACTCCCTTACACGGGGTATTATTCGTTGGACATGTTTGGCTGCACGGGCCATTCATACGCCGGCAGTTATTTTGGCGATGCCCGGACTTGAACCTGGGACCTTTCGCATGTTAGGCGAGTGCCTAACCGACTGGGCTGGAAGATTGGCGAAGGTTCAGATTTTCTGTCCCTGCCTTGCTTACGAGTTAAGGTTAACGATACAACAACAACCACAAAAACATTATAAATATAACATTCCCTCCCTCTTGATCAAAATATCATGAAGAAAATTTCCTTGAAAAAAATCTGGCTAACCGCAATAATAAATCCGACCTACACTGAAATTCGGCATTCCAGCTCGACAGGTGGGCATAAAGAGTAAACCTAGTATCCTACCATGATATAAGTTAGAACAATTAGTGTTTCGCGACTTTTTTTCACTACATGAAATTGTAATACATTTTAACTTGGTATTTTTAATTATTAACATTGGTTCCGAGTTGCTCAAAGCATGGTAAATAGATCTCGTGTAGCGCAATGCCCGGACACGGAACCGAGACCTTTCACATGTGAGGCAAGGGCCTTACCGACTGGGCTATAGGGTTCTTTACGCTTGGACCAAAATTCCACGTAAGAGCTATAGTTAAACTCATAGTTTCCTAGCACAGAAGAGATGACCATGGACGGAGCTATAAAACGCTCGGAGCAATCAGATGAAGAGCAAATTTCGGCCGTTTTATTTTGTCTTCATCTGAATGACCTGCGCCCTTTATAGCTCTGCCCATGGATCATGGTCGTGGCTGCTGTTAAGTCCTTCCCTCCTGATCAAAATATTATGAAGAAAGTTTCCTTGAAAAAAATCTGGCTAACCGCAATAACAAATCCGACGCCGTCTATACTGAAATTCGACATTCCAGCTCGACAGGTGGTAAGCGGTGGGGGGAGACTCGGAAGAAGAACACTTACACCTGTCGTCTTATGCCTTTTTGAGGTCGCCTGTTTACTACCTGGGATACCTGAGAAGTATTTAAGATGTGTTTCCGGTTGCCTAACTTTAGTAACATGTTATATCGAATATCGTGCTGATATAGTTGAGGTATTCTGATATCGGAAGTTGACAACTTAACCCTTTCAGTCCCAAAAATTTACTACACTACAGAAACATCTGATATTCACAAAATAAGCTTATTTTAGGTCAAATATACGAATTCCATAAGAAAAAAAATCCATTTAAATTGTTATATGGTTTTTGAAACAATACCAAAATTCTTTAACTGTGGAAAACAACAAAATAAAAATATATATATTACCTAAAAACACTTCGAGTTATATATTTTGAGGTATCTGACCAAATTATTAAAAAAAATTTAGTAATCATTTTAACCGAAATAGTTTAAATTGTGTTTTAAATATGTGGAACTGAAGTGAACTTATCAAAAACCAGGAGAAACGCTTGTTGACTATTTTCGAAATAAAAAAATAGTAGTTCTGACTTCTATTGAGAAAAAAGTAAAATTTTGTCTGATAGAACAAAGTGTGAAGAATCGAATGATGTGTGTTTGGATGTCATAGCGGGACATAAACATTTTGAAAAAAATATTGAAAGTGATGATGCCAAATGGCATCACTGGGACTGAAAGGGTTAAAAAAAGAGCAGAACCTCCATTTCGGATTTTCTACTTTATCGCAATCAACAACTTTTTCATAACCTTTACATTTCCTATTATTAGAAAATTAAAAATACGATGTGGCGATGTGGCATCATCATTTTCTGATCGGAATTTTTAAAAAATAATTGGGCTGACATCTATTGTGATGAATAACACATATTTTCTAATAGAACAAAGCTTGAAGAATCGAATGATGCGCTTTTTGATATCATAAATGGCTATAGACGATCAGAATAAAAAATCTAAAATGATGTCAATTTCTCATTGGGACTGAAAGGGTTAGGAAAAAAAACACTGGACTACTAATACCGAACACATTTGAATAAAAGCGGCTCAGTGTGTCACGGTGACATATCTCACGCCTCCGTGAAGATGGTGAAAGTGCACCCTAAGGCGGCGCATCGGTTTCGCTTCTCTGGAACCAAAAGGAACACTCTCGGCTTTCTTTTAAGCTGTCTTGGCGTCGTTCAAGGGTTAACAGTAATATTGAAGTAATAAATGTGATAAACGATTTCCTTTGAATTTATTTGAATTATCGTCGCACTAGAGCTACACGAGGGCAACTGACGACGGACGACGTATTTTAGAACCACAGTCAAGTGACGAGCCGACACCTGAGTAGGCACCCAACGCAACCGTTATGGGCGACATAATACGAAACGTTAGGACTTTGGAAAATATTTAACGTGCAATCCATCCACAAGGGGTATTATTCGTCGGACATTTGGGCTGCACGGGCCGTTTTACAAGGACGGCAGTTATTTTGGCGATGCCCAGACCCGAACCTGGGATCTTCCTCATGCTAGGCGAATGCCTAACCAACTGGGCTCCCTAGCGGGTTCGTGGGTTCGAGCCCCGGCTAAGTCTTCGGATTTTCTGGATTGGAAATTCTTGGCACGCATGTCATATGTTTATATGGGGAAAAGATCTCTGGAGGGCCCATTTGGCTTGGGTTCTCTCGGCAAAATTGAATCTCGGCATACTTTAACATCCACAGAGAGTTCAGATTCAATGTAATCTGGGCGTCAAAATTGGTAGAGAGTTGTCTATATAGTGCCACAAAAAAAAGGGCTCTCAGTTGAGGGGAATATGCCGAGTCTGAAAAAGGCTTGACCGCCAATGTTGCAGCCCCGTTAGAAAAAAAGAATCACGGTTAAGCCTCGTTAGAGTTGTCTAAATTAGGTAAGAGTTTTAAAAATAACCTATTAACTAACACAGAGTCTAACTTTTGCGATGTTGTAACCTTAATTAATTTGGATTTTCTCTAACTTTCGATCCAATCAATTACAAAAGCATGGAGTCATTCGCGTTAAAATGTCCCTGATGGGCGAGTGAGACTGTCGTGACCCGATGTCGAGGTACTGACCGAGACAACGAATCGGATCAGGGGACCACGATCAGCGTGATTCCTTGCGTTGACAAATCCACTGGAACCATTTCGGGTTGGTTGGGTGAGATATATGTAGGTGGGTTTGAATTATCGTCGCACTAGAGCTACACGAGGGCTATTGGCGGCGAGCGTCGTATTTTAGAACCACAGTCAAGTGACGAGCCGACAACTGAGTAGGCTGCACCCAACGCAACAGTTAAAGGCGACGTCGTAAGCAGCGTTGGGACTACGGAGCGTAACGTGCACTTCCTCTGCACGGGATATTATTCATCGCAATTTTTTTTTTTTTTTTTTTGCTGCACGGGCCGTTTATAGGCCGGCAGTTATTTAGGCGATGCTCGTACCTGAACTTGGAACCTTCCGCATGCTAGGCGAGTGCCTAACCGACTGGGCTCCCCAGCCCACTTCAATTTTAGGGACACTCGCTATCAGAATGCAACAATAATTTCTCCTAAAACTAGGGGGGGGGGGGGGTCATAACACTACTCGACTTTCAATTACAATACTGAATAAATCAATATAAACTTAAAGGTAATTTTATACCCCAAATGTAATTTCAATAACCGAATTTGAAGGCTGTAGTTCTTTAAGTTTAACCTCTTAAAAGCCCCGAGTAAAATCCTACGCTTATATTCTTACTTATTATAAAATATATGCTAAAAATTATGTTCTTCATAGAATTTTTTAAAAAAAACTATGTTTAATAGTTTCTTAGGGACACGCCTAAAACTCTAAAAATACAAATTTTTTGTGCTATAAATGCAACAGAAAAGGCCGTATCACTTAGTTGTAGTGAACACATTATTTTAACTCGGTCCTTGTATAGCGACGATAATTCAAACCTAACCTAACTAAACTAACAACTAAACTTTCCTTTAATGCAAATTGTAATTAATTTAACTAAGGCGAAACGAAACGGAGAAAACGCATTACCCAAGGTAACATCGAAAAGCTGATTCATTGTCTGGGCAAACAAGACCTGTTGTAATAATCCAAAAGTTATAAGTGGGTAGGAAGTTAAAAATAAACACTATTTCGCACAAAATTAAACAGGGAAACGACGTGCTTTCAATCATTAATCACATACAATGAAATTTAAACTTTTTGTTTCGATGTGCTTTAAATGGAGGCAGGTGGAAAGGTATTACAGTACGTATTTGTGACGCACCTCTGAATTATAGACGCTTAAGGGGGAATGGGCGTGCAGGACCGGGAGTCTCCAAACTCAAGTGCCTCAATGTTAATCCAATGGGGGGAAAAAACTATTTTCTTTGCCACATTTCTCCGGCTGTATTGAATATTTTTACAAGCGGATTTTTTATGTGATAAATGTAGCTGACTTACAGGTCCCGACAATCCCACTTTTTGAAATTGCTTCGAATATTTTGTGTAAAACAATTTATTGAATATTAAAAAAAAATATTCGTACTAATTTCAAAAAGTGGGAAGATAGAGACCTGTAAGTCAGCTACATTTATCACGTAAAAAAATCCACTTGTAAAAATATTCAATACAGCCGGAGAAATGTGGCAAAGAAAATAATTTTTTCCCCATTGGATTAACATTGAGGCACTTGAGTTTGGAGACCCCCGGTCCTGCACGCCCATTCCCCCTTAATGGTCAATATCATAAAATGTGGCAATTTAAAGATGTGGCAAAGCATTACAGAGTTGACAATGAAATTAAATATTGTATCAGTTAGCTATTAACATAGAGTTAGGAAGGAGGTGTAGAGGTGCCTATCAGTTTAAAAGGTTTGAAGCAGGGCTGACAAAAGGGACATTACTGTGCAGAACATAACGGCACAGAGGTATCCCAAAATGCACCACTTTAGCGTTTTTTTTTTTTTTTTTGAGCTACTGCACATAACATAGTAACCGAAACTGGCACTGAGGTATCCCAAGATGCACGCTAGAAAGTATGCACTCGATGCAAGACCACTCTAGCCTGCTTCTTTTCTGCGTTACTACGCACATACATGGACCGCTCCATTCCCTTTCTTAACTCTATTGCTATTAAAAACTTTAAAATGTACCGAAAAACTATATAACGTCTCAAGCATATGTTTACGAAAAATCGGTAACGGAATCGTAATTCGGTAACAAATCGTAATTTTCTAAGAGTTACAAATTTCATTTTTTTTTTTTTAGAATTTGTTTTGGTTATTTCTCGTATTGTCAAACCAAGTTATAGCTTCTTCCTGTCCACGATAAGTATCATTTGATATACAAAAAGACGAATTGAAACATTTGATTTAAAAAATAGTTACTAAGAAAAAAATAGTTTAAAACACTTTTTTTATTATTAAAAAATCGGTCGGGGCGCAAATTAGATATTTCTCTATTATAATCCTTAACCGAGATGGGTTCTAAATTTTTACTTGGTGTTTAAAAATGCGATGTGAAATGCAATGAGTGTGTAAAAAAATGCAAATAATAAATGTGGTTAAAAATGAACAAACTTGAAATTTCGATCAATGCGCCAGGGTCACAAACCCAGTAATAGTTACGTCATTAACCCTTTTAACAAATTCAATACGGAAGATTTCGTTGCTTTACTTCCCGCCACCCTTATTTGGGGCACTTCAGGGATGGAAAACCGAAACCAGTTTTTTCCCCTCGGTTTTGACCAAAAAACCGGTTTTTCTTAAGGCCGGTCTTAAGGTCATGTAAAACCGAAAAACCGGTTTTCGAAACACCGTTTTTTTTCTGAAAAACCGCCATCCCTACCGTTTATTATTTGGTTGGCGGCGAGTATAGTTAATGTGCCGTGAAAAAAAACATTGTCAAATAACGTTTCAGCGACTTCCACTTTAACACGCGTACAACTCTGAGAAAACAAATCAAGTTTATAATAAATATTGTGGTTTGTAGTTGGTTTGTTTGGAATTCCATCTCAACAAGACACACAAAAAAACTACTACGAAGAAGTACTGTGTGTTAACATATTTCCGGGCTGCGATGCGGATCCAATAACATAGGGTATTCATATAGCAGGTTAGGTTTTGAATTATCGTCGCACTAGAGCTACACGAGGGGTATTGGTAACGGGAGTCGTACTTTAGAACTACAGTCAAGTGACGAGCCGACACCTGACTAGGCACCCAACGCAACCGTTAAGGACGACATCGTACGCAGCGTTTGGACTTTGAAGGATATTTAACGTGCACTCCCTTACACGGGGCATTAATCGTCGGACATTTTTGACTGCACGGGCCGTTTATAGGTTATTTTGGCGATGTCCGGACCCGAACCTGGGACCTTTCGCATGCTAGGCGAGTGCCTAACCGACTCATGTATCAGGTAATTAACCCTTTCAGTCCCAGTGATGCCATTTGGCGCCATCATGTTTCTGATCATAATTTAAAAAATTAATAGGGCTGACATCTATTAATAAAATATATTTTCTAATAGGAAAAAAACTTTAAAGAATCGAATAATGTGCTTCTTGACATCATAAATGGCTAATTACGGTCAGAATTTTCTTCTAAAATGAAGCAAAAATGCTATTGGGGCTGAAAGGGTTAATTAACCCTTATTCACTCCCAATGACTTCATTAGGAATCATCAAACTTGCAATTTTTTTCTAAAAGTTACCAAGTTAAAAACTCGCACTTATTTTAAATAAATTTTATTTATAATTTATAAATTTTTCTATAAAGTTATATTTTTCTTCTTGTATCGTTAGATCGAAGAATTATGTATTTTGAAGAATAAAATAATGTTTGTTGTAGTTAAGTGAAAATATAACATGGTAAAAGAAAATTCACCCTGAAACAATTTTATTAAATGAATTAGGTCTAAATTCTTCATGCTAGCATTTTTAAATGTTCAAAAATTTAATCTTAACTATTTTTAACAAATAAAGTTTCGAAAATTGTTGTAAATTGTTCAAAAGTTTCGCTTCCAATTTTTTCCCTTAAATTTTAGTTAGAAAATTAAGATGATGATGGTAACGTGTCCATGGATAAAGATTATAATGGACCAAAGGTCTCATAGACTGCGTCAGCGATCTGCATCAGACAGTGGTCCTCATAAAGGTGTTTGTAAGGCGAGTTTGTGATTTGCTGCAATTTTACCAGGATGGCTGGACAAGAGAAAAGATGTTTTGTATCCAGTTCCGAGTCGGGGCAGTTTCTGCAGCTGTAGTATTTCCTAGTTCCATCTTTTTAGATTTAAATGTCATTGAAATGGTCTATCCTTAATCTAGTTAGGGTGGTCGCAGTTACCCTATTGGTATTTAATTCGCAGATTTGGTGTTTAATTTTAACACGTCCGCTGTTAAATTTTACATTGGCCACTGAGTTGATGTCATAAAGAGTGATTTGGGAAATTAAGAAATAATATATTTTTGAAATTAAAGGGTTACAATGCCATAGTTTAAAAAGTTTAACGATGGTGGAAATAGGCGTTAAAAGTTACCAAAATTCTTCGAACAGAAAAAAAAACTTTTTGCTATGCCATTTCACGAAGACAATGATGGCAGAGAAGCTAGAAAAAAACATATGGCATTTTTATTATTAAAAACATAATCAAGTCGTCAGAATATAGGTTGATTTATGAAACGAATGCGACACAGCTGTGACATTGCGACAACTGACTGCAAAGAAAAGATGATGACGTGTACGTCAACAGTAAAGTCATATGACTAAAAATGAGAGTAACTGATGAAGCTTGTTTATTATAAAAGAAATTTGAATAAGTCAAAGAAAACTTATATACGGGTGGTTACATTTACCACAGTTTAAAATCTAAAAACAAAAGAAATATGGTTAACGGAAATTTGCTGAATATTTTTTAAGTGAGTTATAATAGGTTTAGCGCTATTAAAAACATTTCAAATTTTTTTTAGGATAGGTGGAGTTTTAAAAATAGTTAAAAAATAATTTGAAGCGACAGAAAGACTCTTTTATTAAATTAGAACGATAAATTATTTTTTTCAAATCGCACATAAAAAACCTGTTTTTTTATCACTTAATGCCTTTTGATTTCGGTAGTTTGTTAAAGCGCCAGCTATCCCACAAACAAAATTTTAGGGTTTTTTTCTCTCTAATTTAGTTGCAACATTAGCGGTCAAGCCTTTGCAGACTCAGCATATTCCACAGAACTGAGAGCTATTTCTGTGGCACCATCTAGTCGACTCACGCTAGCAATTTTGACGCGCAGATTACAATGAATCTAAGCTCTCTGTGAATTTTAAAGTATGCCGAGATTCAATTTTGCAGGGAGAACCCAAGCCAGAAGGACCCCCATGGATCTTTTACATGCCATAATCATATGACATGGATTTAAACATTGCCCAAGATTTTCCCATCAATAAAATCCGACTATATAGAAAATTCTAGTAAAAATGTACATTTAGTCTTAAAAAAATCGAAAAGTTGAAACAGTGAAATCCCAAATATGACGAACTGGAAAAGATACAATTCATTTCAACCATCTATAAAAATTAAAAAAAAACAAAGAAAAAATCCCTTATCCTTCAAAAAAAACAAATTATATCAAATATAAAATAAATAATTACAGTATTCGACATCGTAATTGAGCAACAGAAGTCTCCTTTTAACGAGGGGAGTCTCCCACCAGTGCTATCTTTTCAATAGGTACGGGAGTGATTCACAAGCTTTACCTTGAGTGCAGAAAAAGCGTAGGTTTGAAGTTTTTTTTCTTAAATAATTTTTATTTAAGTATTCGGAATGGCAACTCGGCCTTGTCTTTTAGCTTCCTCGTGCGACCCTCCCCTCGCTTATTTATTTATTTACATATTTTATGTTTATTTATACGCAAGTATTCGGAAGCGTAATTTGGAGTTTGGTTATAGAATTCAAGCTACTGTAATTGATAATGGCGTTTCCTACTCTTGGAACAATTATTTTTTTTTGTGATTTTTTTTATCTTGCAACAATGTTGCTTGTAGTTCCTTTTATTAGACAAAAACCTTTTTGTCCCCTTATTTACATAATTTGTTTTTATTTATACGTAAGTATTCGGAAGTATAATTTAAAGTTAGGAATAGAAATAAAGCGTCAACAATTTTTTTTAACATTGTTTGGTTAAATATATTTATTTCCAATTCTTCAAAAAAATTATTTGCAAAACATTTTTTTGTGAATTTTATTTATTCTCGACAGTATCTTCTTTGTTAATGCCTTTATTCTCAACCTCGCCTGATGTCATTATTTTTTTTATTTTGCAACAATGTTGTTTGTAATTCATTTTATTAAGAACCGATGTTTTTATACATTTATTGACGCAATTCATATTATTTATGCGAAAGTATTTGGAATAGAATTCTATATATATAAGCTACTGTAATATTCAAAACATTGTTATGAGTTTTAACAAGGATGTTTTTATTCTCGGAAAGTTAGTATGTTGTTTGATTATTTTCTTTTATTCTTGTAAATATTATGTTCTTGTTATGCTGTCATATTCCCGTTTTTTTTTTTTTTTTTTTTTTTGATCGCGCAACAATGTTATTAGTAATTAGGCAACAATATTATTTGTAATTAGGCAACAATGTTGTTTGTAATTAGGCAACAATGTTGTTTGTAATTAGGCAACAATATCATTTGTAATCAGGCAAATTTTATTTGTAATTAGACAACAATATTATTAGGCAACAATGTTGTTTGTAATTAGGCAACAATGGTAATTATAATTTGGCAACAATATCATTTGTAATCAGGCAAATTTTATTTGTAATCAGGCAAATTTTATTTGTAATTAGACAACAATATTATCAGGCAACATGTTTGTAATTAGGCAACAATTGTATTTATAATTATGCAACAATATTATTTGTAATTAGGAAACATTGTTTTTTATTTATTCTGGCAAATTATTGATTACACTTCAATAATTTTGTTAAACTCTATCTCAGTTCTGGATTATTGAAATAATCTTGTTCTCAAAGTTTTCGATTCTTACAATAAGCGCTCTTTGCAATTTATTTAATCTTGTTACACACTTCCTAATTTAAAGTTTTTAAATATTGAAGAAATTTTAGCAATTTTATGTGTTTTTTTAATTTTTGCAACAGTTTCATTGTCATTTTTCTATTCTTTCAAAGATGTTGTTTATGATTCTTTCATTTTTTTACAAAAAAAATTCTGCTATGAAGCATTAAAGTTTTAGAATTTTTTATTAAAAACTTATTCATTTTTTTAATAAAATATACACTAAGTGAATGGCTGTTTTCATATTTTATGTTATCGAAACAAATGCAAGCAGCAATGCTCAGATCAAGTTTCAAATAGTTTAAGCCTATAAATTTATTACCTCTTGCAGATGGCACGCGCTTCGTGTTAAAAAAATTTTTTTTTTAAACAGGCATGGATATTTTTAAATTGCAACGTGATAAAAAAAATACAATAATGTATGTGAAGACAAAAATCTTGGCCGTTTACATCTATATATTTATATTTTCTTCACTAGCGAGACTTTAAAGTTTCACACCAAAAAAAACACTAAAGAATGCGACGCTAAACTGGTTTTAAAAAAACGATCCAGCTTCGTGTTCAATGCTCATTTGCTTTGATTGAACGTGTTATACTGGGGTCAAGGTATGAGGGAAGTACAGAAAATGGCTCATTTCACAGTGGACTTTATTGGAAGTGGCAAAGCATGTCTCGTGGGTAACTATGTTTAGTTTTTCAAGACAGCCTAAAAAAATCCCTAAAAATAGTTACAACACTGTCCATCAACCACCAGAAAGATCACTTGATGTCAGGGTGAGGCAAACAAAAGTGGCCCCGGTCTAGAGATAGGAATACGTTGAAATGCTTGGCGAGAAAAACTCTTGAAGCCGTATCTGAAACCTGTTTTTGCATTGGTTGGATCGCATTAGCTTCACATTAGAGCTACTCATAGATTAGAGGCGAGTTCAGATCTTAGTTCGTATTGTATGAAGACGTCCCATAATGCAAATTTTGTGTCTTGCAATCAATTTAGAATGTTTTTTATTAACAGAAACAAAAGGTCCGATTCTCTAGGATAAATTAACGATCAAAATAATCACTAGTGGGAACTTTTCTTGATAAGCTCTACAAACCCTGTTTAGTATATTTCATTTCAACTAGCTTCTATATCCATGCCGTAGTTGCCGGCAAATAAGTCGCCAAGTGTTTGTTTGGCATATTATTGAAGCAATCAATAGCTTCAGTAAGCAAACCTGTTTTTGTATTGGTTTTTGACTTGGCAACATTTCTGTCGTATTCTTATCTCCACATTGGGGCCACTTTAATTTGCCTCCCTCTGTAGTACGTGTCGAGGTATTACAGTGTAAAAAGAAAAACTTAATTTTATAGAAAAAATATTTACAGGAAAAACGACTACATCAATCGATACATTATATTTTCAATAGATATTTTTTCAACAAAATATTTTTTGTATTGAAGAAACATAATGACTTATGCTTGGAAACCCGGTTATCGCTGTCATATCCACCTTAAGTAGTTAATATAAATAATCTCGATTTTAGATTTAAAACTGCATTATAATAATCATTTTGATCACATTTTGATTTTGCTATGTCCACACTATGACAAAAAAAAAACTGACAAGAAATGCGCGCGCATGGAAATGCATATACAATTTTTACCATTCGAGGTAGGTGCGCGCGCATGCCTGTACAAATTTTAAAATGCATTTAAATGAGAGCGCATTTCTTGTCAGTTTTTATTGTCGTAGTGTGGACATAGCATTTGAAGAATCATTGGTTTTTATCATATTTAACATTTACATTTGACTGAAATGAGGGGTCAATGTGTTAATAAAATCCTGACCGGAATGAAACATCGCGACAGTTCTTTCCAATTATCTCCAAAAAGAAAAACAGACTACCAGACATAAATCCAGAAAGAACTACAAAATAACATAGTAAATTTAAATGCAAGAAAAAAAACACGCAACATTACAAATGGCACCCCACTCCCTGCACGTTCCTTGCTCGCATCTCAACTTTACTCTTCGACTTGATTTAGTAGTCAACTCTTTCGGACTTTTTTTTAGGTATTAGGGAACGCCTACCTACGAAACCGCGAAAAACAGACTAAAATACACTTTATACGTGCCGAAAAACATCGAAAGCCGCGAAAAGGAATCTATATCGTCACTTAAGTTCCCACATGTGCGATCTAACTTTGCAAAACTGTAGAAATTTACTGAACGGTCACTCTTGGCGAACTTTCCACGATTGCGCCAAAAGTGGCCGAAAACCCATCCGAATTGATAGGAAAGGTTAGGATAGGTTTGAATTATCGTCGCATTAGAGCTACGCGAGGGAGAGCCGACGTGCCTGTTCATTTAACACCGGCTGTTCGGAAAACGTCATCGTTGCGAAGTCAAAGAATTCGAATCATGAATAGAAGTCAGAATTGTTGCCTCAAAAAATTATTTATCGCCAAATCCGAAAAAAATGGTGCCAAGGGTTACCATACAGTAAATCTGATCCTTCCACTACAATTAGATAGCACATGTGGGAACTTAAGTGACGATATGCTATTTGAGGAGATTCATGAAGAAATATATGGTGCTTTATTGGTGCAAATGATAGTTTATTCAGTAGAAAATTCCATGTTTCGATGGGAAAACTCAAGGAAACAACCTTCTACAGAATGGTACATAACTCAGATTCCTGACTATTTGTGAGTTGTATACTTTTCTCAAGAAGTCGGACCTCTTGAGTTTCCACCGAAACGTCTAAATTTCTACTGAATAAACAATTAGCGTCAATAATTAAAGTCGTTTCCTTCATGAATCTTCTCATGTATTCTATTATGCGCAAAGTTGAAGATATTTCTTTATATATGTCTATATATTGTGCTGAAAAAAAAACAGCATTAAAAATACCAATACGTCTTGAAGAAGTATGTCTTGAGTTGATAGTAATGTAGTTCGCTTGAATATCCAATAAGTAACAATATCGAAATTATTCTGCCTAGAAGTAAGTAGAAGTTGTTCAGACGCCTATTTAGCGACATATTTCCTGCCTTAAGACTTTCTCCGATACCGAATTTCAACATAAAAAAAGACGGCTATCGTACTGAAAAGATCGCTCATTAAAATGTAAATATTTGTCTGAATTTTGTCTTTTGTTGTAAAATGCTTCGAATAAATAACTATTTTGAAATAATTGCTTTAAAGGTAATTTTGGTTGAAATTGTTAAAGTAATGACTTATTTTCCATCTGCAAGAAGAATATTTCGACTGGTGGCAGATACAGAAAAATTCGACAGATTCTAAAGATCATAGCAAGTGTGGCGTGACAAGTTTGTAAAATAAAAATCGAGGCATTTAAAGTTGCAGAAAAGATAAATAATATGCAAGTTAAGGGTATGAAGATCAAGGTGCTGTGTGATAGTTTTCCTAATACTTCAAATAATAAAAGCACCTTGAGTTTTTCCAACTGTTATTTATATCTGAGGAAATCACCTTTAACCCCCATGCCGTTTTAGTTTTCCTTATTCCAGAACTTAGTTTCAAATCTTATTTTGCGAAATGAAGCGAATATATAATTCAGTGGGTCGAATGCCATCAATATTTATTTTGCATCAAAATTCGAGATTCTTTCAAAGTTTTTCAAAATTTCTTTCTTTCACTTGCCCTTTAAATATTAACAATTCAGTGAATAGAACTACATCCACACAAAGTCGATTAAATATTCTTGATACTTTATGTAATTGGTTTGGTTGAATAAATTATTGCACTAGAGCAGTTGTTCCCAACCATTTCTTGACCATCGACTAGTTTTTTAGGTTGATTAACATCCATCGCCACTCTTAATTTTCATGTTATGTCTTATCATAATTTGAGTAAAAGTGTAACTATAAAACAGTTTTATAACACTTACTACCGTTTATAAAACAACCAAAGAAACTTTATCCGGTCATTTTTAAATAAAATAGAAAAACATAAAACACATTTTTATCATATTTTTAAAGAACAAAAGTGAAATTATTAACCAAGAAATATTTTTATTGGTCGCCAGAAAATTTAAGAGAGTTGAAAATAAAAATTGTCTGGTTTGGTTATGGTTGGAGACTGGTTTTACTGAACAAAGGTACAACAATTTTAATTTCCCCCCTTTGAATACTCAGCGCCCCCTGATCGCCCATCAAGTAATTTTTTGTCCCCCTTGATAACACAAATCGACTTGGTGGCGATCCCCCCAGGTTGGGAACCGCTGTCCTAGAGCTACACTAGGCATATTGGTCATGGACAAAGGCCAGATTTAGACAAGAAAAAACGTCCAATTCGTTCACAAACAATTTCCACGATCATTTTTTAACAACGCCGACAATCAGAGTGAAATTTCGACACCCACACCCACTTTTATACCTTTTGCGCAACCTGAGGCATTACATTACCCCCATTAAAGCAAAATTTTACCCGAAGTTTGCCTCACAAAGCCCATGGTCTTAACGCAAGTGCAAAAAATAGAGTTCGCCCCCACCTACTATTTCTCACCCAGAAATCTCTTATTAAATCGCCTTCTATTTCGCAAGGAAGGAAAATACCGTGTGTATGTGAAATAAAACGAAATAACCCTTTAATGACAATTTAACGAGACACCACCCCCCTTCCCCCTACATATGCGCCAAAAGAACATAAAAAAATGCGGTAAGAGTCAAAGACTTGTGATACTGAGCATGGGGTACACAAGTAGGAACCAACATGACTCACAAGTCACGTGAGATTGGCACAACCACCAGGTCAGTCTATTTTTATGAAGTGCTGGTAATTATTAACCATGTAGAAGGTGCACTTGTTATTTTATGCCCTAATGATTTTTTTTTTCGAATTAATATCCTTATATGCGTGTCCCCCCCCCCCACTCCCCCTCAAAATGTGCCAAACCTATTGGTTTGATTAAGGTAATTCGGTACCCCTAAAAAAAATATTCATTATTGAAATATGTCGTAAATAGCCCGCACCAGCACTTGTTTTCACTGATGATGGTGTTTCGTTCAAATTGAATTCATAGAAATTCTAAGTTTCACTTAGTTGAATTTCATGACCAACAGACTGGCGGTTCAAAAATATGTAAATTAATTCTATTTTGGACTGCGATATAATTTCGATCCACCCTTAACCCTTTTAGTCCCAATTATGCCATTTGGCACCATGTTTCTTATCATAATAAAAAAATATTTTCCAATTTAAAAAGTTTGAAGTATTGAATTATGTGCTTTTTGATATCATAAATGGCTATAAACGACAAGAAAAAAATTCTAAAACTATTATGCCAAATAGTCATTGGGACTGAAAGGGTTAAGTACATAACAAAAAATTTCTTTTGAAAAAGTAAAAATATTTGCAGAAAAATATTTTAATTTCATTTATCAGTCTGGCTTCCCTCGTACAGAAGTCTTAATTGGGCTTCGACTCTATTCATCTATTTCAGGTCGTTGACAAGAAGGTGCTAAGAAAGTGATCTTGCGTGGGAGGTAATATCAGACGATTCTTGCCCAATTGAATACCCCCCTCCCCATTGTGGAAATGGTTTCTTGATGACCCCATCGTCAAATGGCGCGTTCAAATGGCGGTTCCCGCGCAATATGGTGATTTGGGAAATACCTAAAACGAGCGGTATATTTCAAAGAAAAATTTTAAGGGGTCTGTTTTTTTTAACCCTTTCAGTCCCAGTCATGCCATTTGGCTTCATCATGTTTCTGATCATAATTTTTAGAAAATGATAAAAGGGCTGACATCTATTGGGATTAATTAAAAATATTTTCGAATAGAAAAAGTTTGCAGAATCGAATGATGTGCTTCTTGATAACATAAATGGCTTTTGGCGATCAGAAAAAAATAATCTAAAATGATGTCAAATTGCCATTGGGACTGAAAGGGTTACACTCTTAAAACAAAGGAGTGAAAAATCCACTAATGTAGGAGAAGTGCATTTTCGACACTGGAGAAGTGAAAATTAACTCAGACTGAGTTAAAATCACACGTATTTTTAAGAGTGTAATTGGTCGGTATTTTGAGGACGATATGACGGGTGTGCTTGTACATTCTCCGAAGTATAACTAAGATATAAGGTTATATAAGGTTCGTTGATTGTGGCGGCTTTTAATAATGGTAAATTCAATTGGGCGAAGTCGCCAATGACCGGGCCCGAACATTCTTAGTTATGATTTGGAGAAAAGGAATTTTGCAACCTACACCCTTTCATATTCAGTATTTCTATTGTTCAGAAATTCGGAGATTAGGTTAGGTAAGGTTTGAATTATCGTTTCACTAGAGCTACACGAGGGCTTTTGGCGAATCCGGAGAAACGTGACAGAATGCAGAATAAGTCATATCAAGTCCGAAAAATTTAGTTTCAATTTTGTCCTCAGCTAAAATCTTCATAGATTCAAAGCGCAATTTGTGAATGATCCCCTTTTTTTTAACGAGGATAAAAGTGAGAGTGTGTGAGAGAAAGTCATCATCTTACGAGAGTTTTGACTTAATTCGCACACTTTTGTAATTTCATGCACTGTGATATAAGAAGATTTTGGGAAGAAAACTGAAATATTCCCACTCATAGATTTCAAGAACATTAAATGACTAAGTTTTTCAAAAGTTGGGATTCCACGTAATACCGATACATCAACGACCTCATCTTCCTCCATTTTCTGCGCTACAAACTTCAAACAAACGAGCGAATTTAACTCAGTCTGAGTAATTTCCACTCCTCCAGTCTTGAAAAAGCACTTCTCCGAAAGGAGTGGATCCTTTGTGTGTTAAACCTCCGACAGGATCACTCCAAACGAGTGCTTTTAACTCAGTCTGAGTTAATATTCACTCCTTTCCAGTGTCGAAAATGCACTTCTCCAACTGGAGTGGATTTCACTGCTTTGGCTTAAGAGTGTAGATTTCTGCAGCTGCAACTCTTCATTTTAATTGATTTTGTCAGTTAAACATTACTTCTTATATCAATTACAGTAGAGTCCTGGTTATCGGAAATTCGGTTTAACCGAAAAGGCTTCGGAGTTATTTTTGTGTGTGCTAAAATATGAAGTGTATGCATACACAAAGAAATACACAAAAAATGCGTACTTACAAAGTTGGATTTATTTCTCAAAATACGCAATAATTTGTTTTTTTTACTGAACAATTTTGTGTCGTTTTAACCCTCTAATGCATGAATTTTTATTTTCATCCCCAAAAAATATATATGTGTCTTTAATACTCACACAGAGTGGGAAAAATACTAAAAAAAATTTAACTGCATTAGAATTTAAATAATTTCAATTTTTAAAATTTTTTCCTTATGACAAAAACCAACTGCAAAATTCCAATTTTGATAATAATGACTAGAAAACTACTAAGAAGAAGCATCTTAAAGGAGCGAGACCATCTTGGTTGGCCAAGCTGGGCAGTTGCCAGGGAGGCCGCACTGAACCGGAGGAACTGGATTTCATCAATTGCGGCCTCATGCGCCTATAAGGCGTGACGAGTCGCAAGGCAAGGCAAGGCAAGGCAAGAAAACTACTAAAAATATTTCAAAATAACCCTTTTTAACTATGATTAATTTTTCAAAACAATTTATTAGTATATTTAGTACTAATATTATTATTCTTCGAATACTGCCAAAAACGTATTTTCACAAAAGTTAATAACCTCACTCTTTAATTTTGAATACACTTTTACTACTGTTATCTATGAGGATTATTAGTAACTAAAACTTTAAAATGAAATGTAATAGATGAAAAAACACAGATTTGTCCAGGAGGAGCTCGAATTTAATAGAATAAAGTGGATTATGTTATTTGTTACCAAACGGTAACAGTATGCATTAGAGGGTTAAAAACAGCCCTGTCCTACCTTCTTTTAAACAAGAGAACGCTGAAGAACTGGCTTCATTTTGCGCTTCTATGTATCTAAGGCCTGGTCTAAGATTTTTGTGACGAGGCAAACACTCTATGACGTCAAATTTTGTCTTCGCCAGCGTTTTTCTAGGTGTGAAGTGGATGATTCCCGATTATCCGAAAATTGATATGGAATCTCGATTAACCGAAAGTGCTCCAGTCCCGTACCTTTCGGATAAGCGGGACTCTACTATACTTTCGGTGAGATTTACTTTTTCTAATATTACTTAGATATACTACCTTTCCCCAATATTACTTATGGCGAAGAATTTTTTAAAAATGAAAATGAGATGAAAAATTTTCCAAGGCATTATATTAAAAATCTTATCAATTAATCCGAAAATTAATAAATCTAACAATCAGGAAGATATTTTCAGGTAAAATTTTTATTACTAATTTCGTATTTGGCATAGAAATGCCTTAAGGTAGGCGAATACCCAAAATTCTAAAATTTTTATTATTACTTTAATCTTTTCCAAATTTGGCATAGTGATTTCAAATATAATGAACAATGCTTTGGGGCAATTTTTTTTATTTAAATATAATTGATTTATTTTAAACGGTGTTTTTCAACTAAAAAAAGGGGGTTACGCCAACACTTCTAGCATAAAAAGTTTTACATTAATTTACCTGAAATTTTTCACAGATGCTATTTTAATATATATCTGTGCCATGAACCTCTAACATCTGGTGTAAGTATACAAGTTTTTTTTTTTTTTAATGTCCAAGTGCAAGTTAATCGAAAAAAATCTTTTTTGTGGTTAATTTATAACATTTTTCTTAATAACTTTTTTTTCTTGTAATTTGATATAACTCTAGAGGGTCATTGCATGTATCAGTTCAAAACGAAAAATTTAACATATAATAAATGTTCATAGGATGAAAATTCAATGTGGTAGACTTGTTGGCGTAAACCTCTTTTTTTAGTAGAAAAACACCGTTTAAAATAAATAAATTATATTTAAATAAAAACAAAAGCCTAAATTGTATTATTCATTATACTTGAAATCACTATGCCAAATTTGGAAAAGATTAAAGCAATAGTAAAAATTTTAGAATTTTGGGAAATTTTGGGTATTCGCCTACCTTAAAACAAAATCAGTTCTTCGACTGATATTGTGATTTCAAAACTAATGCATTACCTCTATGCGGACTAACCATCCCAATTAAAAAAAAGTTCGAAATTCCAAATGAAAGTCCACGTTTCAGTCTTATCCCAGTGCATATCAAAATACCCTTCTACAGATAATAACACCTTCCCTTTCGAGCAATGGTGGTTTGTGACGTCACTACAACAGGATGCGCGCACGCAATTAGAATACTTGGAGACTAATTTATTGGCCACTGGGTTAATTATCGTTTGGTGGAAAGGGCCCTAATGGTTTCGTTCGAAGGGCCATTTTCATCGGACGATTCATTTTTTTTCACAATAGAGAACGTCTATGGAAAGTTTGACTTTCAATGGAATTCAGGGGGCAGGTCTATATTTACGGAAGCGAAATTTTAGTTTTGTAAAAAAATTTGCCCAATATTAGTTGGCAAGTAGTTTCCAATTTTGCAATATTAATAGTTCGTTGAATGAAAATAATGTGAATTGTGAATAATTTCTTGCAAATATTTACGTTTTGTACAAACAAATTGATATAGGACGTTTTTTAAATGGCTTATGGTAAAAAAAAATAATTTTTGTATTCACCATCGAGCAAGAGCAAATCTTATCCATTCTGATGCGAGGTTAAAATATACTTTTGGGAGAGAGAAATAAGTACCAGAGAACGAGATCCCTAGTAAAGACGTTTATTAACTCGTTTTGTAGTCATTTAGATGAGGAGACTATATCTAAAAGTATTTGAGCTCAAATTTTGCTCTCAATAATGATACTTCCAAATCCCACATACACTTTTTGCAAACGGTCTTAAAAAAGAGTAACATGATGCGTTGACACGTAATTTTTGTACTAGTTTAAATTATCGCAAGAAGGTGAAACCCCCATACTGAAAGCTACCCCACATCCCTTTCCTGGCGATGAACTGTCATTTTTCAGCTACTTCCGATATAATATCAATTTGAACATGTAGTAGGGCTACAGTTTTGAAATTCCAATAAATAACAAATACGTTTTGTGACACTTTCTAATAAAGAATGCAAGAAAAGGCACTCACCCCTTGTGGAAATCCTCGAAGTCTTCGGCCTGCTCGTCTATGGTAGAGTCCAAGTCCAAGTAACCGCCGTAGTCCCCTTCTTTATACAATTGCAGGGTACAGTCATCCAACTGGAAAAATAACAGTATTTTAACCACAAACTTTTTCGCTGATGGTATTTACATCATTTCGGCGATAAAACTTTTAGAGGGGTTGTCAGTCCCATAGAGCTAATGCATTAGTTTTTAGATCCCAACTTCCGCAGAAGTATTGCTTTGCCATTTTAGCATTTTTTCCCCAAGGAATGGGAATCAATATAACATCGAAATGAAACAAATTTGAAACGAAAATGTTATTTGTTATTTAATTATATATTTTGAAAGATTTAAAATGCCAAAAATACAGCAGATACAGTATTTTAAAACTTGATAAAAAAAATTAAATAAAGCTGATATTATTTTCTTTTTAATTTTGGTTTAAATTGATGTTATGATGATTCCCATACCGGGTAAAAATGAGATAACATGGCAAAGTAATTCTTTCGCAAGAGTTGTGATTTCAAAACTAATGCATTAGCTCTACGGGACCGACAGTCCTATAAAGTGTATATGGTTAAACTAATATTTTTTCAAGGATTCAAATGAGCATGAAAATGCAATGCAATGAAAAATCAGTATAATCCGGAACAATTTGGTAAGGTTTGAATTATCGTCAAACTAGAGCTACACGAGGGCTATTAGTGACGGGCGCCGTATTTTAAAACCACAGTCAAGTGACGAGCCGAAACCTGAATAGGCACCCAAAGCAATTGTTAAGGGCGACATCGTGCACAGCGTTAGGTCTTTGAAGAATATTTAACGTGCACTCCTTCTGCACGGGGTATTATCCGTCGGACATTTTTGGCTGCACGGGCCGTTTATAGGTCGGCAGTTATTTTGGCGATGCCCGGACCCGAACCTGGGACCTTTCGCATGCTAGGCGAGTGCCTAACCGACCAGGCTCCCCAGCCCCCTTGGGCTACATGGATTTGTATGTAATGCAATTTGGAAACGTAATGCCTCATAAAATATTCTAAAATAACTTACTTTATCTTACCTTTATTTCCATGTTGCAGCATTGATATTTAAAGAAATTGTCGGAGTACTTGTTAGACGGCGGTGTTGGGGAAATATTAATTGCATGTACAATGAAAGATTAACAATTAATTGGTAAATGTAACCACAACAACTCACAATTCATCAATGAAAATTGCTGAAAATTACAATTAACAATTATTAAATTGCTTACTCTAGTAGTAACAATTAATTTTCAATTGTTTTGTTAATTTTAATTAAAAATAACAATAACTTTTTATTCGTCTTAAGTCTAAGACTTACAGCTTAATTTCCCTAAATCTTTACTCATTTCGTTTAAATACATAAAATTAATTGTTAGTTTTAATTGTTTCATAAAACTAAAAAAGTTAATTGCAATTATTTCAATTGTGAGTTTCAACTGACGAACGTTAATCAAATTAATTTAATTGCAACGTGCGGTTAAAAGTTCAATTGCGATTTCATTGTAATTGATGCAATTGTAATTAATTTGAATGCAATTACTTTTAGTCCATCAACAAGATAATTGACAAATTAATTGATTAATCCCCAACACTGATAGACAAAAAGTACAAGATGTAGATTTCCGATTACTTATTTTTCATTGAAAAAAAGCTAAAATCAGTCTCTTAGAACGAGAGTTAAATGACGTACAAAGAGATCTTATTTCTCCTCATTCATCCACAACTGTCATTTTTTCAATTTTTCTGCATTTAAAAAAAAAGGAAAGTAGGCTAAAGTTTTACCTAATATGTGTCCCGGACATTTTTCAATTGTTGTGCAGAACAATTGAATTTCTTACTTTTGTGGATTTTTTTTAAAATATAGTTAGTGCGTGTAACCTTCGACCATTAAACAAACACTCAATTAGGGAACTACAGTTAAATTTTTATTTCTTTTTCTTAGATTATTAACTTTAAGAAAAATATGTCAGGAACCTGAATATCGTACCGATTGGGTACCTACTATCTTACCTTGACCGATAATAAAATACATATACTTTACTAAATTACATATACATACTTTACTTAAGGTCGGCGAATACCTAAAATTCTAAAATTTTTACTATTACTTTAATCTTTTCCAAATTTGGCATACTGATTTCAAATACAATGAAGGCAATTTTTTTTTATTTAAATCTAGTTGATTTATTTTAAACGGTGTTTTTCACCTAAAAAAAGGGTTTACGCCAACAGTTTTAGTATAAAGAGTTTTACATTAATTTACCTGAAAATTTTTACAGAGTGTCATTGCATGCATCAGTTCAAAACGAAGAGTTTAACGCATAATTAATGTTTATAGGATGAAAATTCAATGTGGTAGACTTGTTAGCGTAAACCTCTTTTTTTAGTAGAAAAACACCGTTTAAAATAAATAAATTATATTTAAATTTTAAAAAATGCCTTAATAGTATTATTCATTATATTTGAAATCACTATACCAAATTTGGAAAAGATTAAAGTAATAGTAAAAAATTTAGAATTTGGGGGAATTTTGGGCATTCGCCTACCTTAACAAACTTTTATTCAAGTTTGTTTTATTTTTCTGTTATGAAGTTTCTGATACCTGTGGAAAAAGGACTAACATTATTGTATTTCTGTAGGAGATGATTAAAACATATCCATACCAGTGCTGAAAGTGGGGTTAACCTTATTTTTTTCCACTTACACCACTGATCCATACTTCAAATTATAGCGGCCCAGTGGCTGAGACGTTTAACAATTTCAGTCCCAAAAATTTACTACACTACAGAAGCATCTGATATTCACAAAATAAGCTTATTTTAGATCAAATATACGAATTCCATAAGAAAAAAAAATCCATTAAAATTTTTTATATGGTTTTTGAAGCAATGCCAAAATTCTTTAACTGTGGAAAACAACAAAATAAAAAAATATATATATATTACCTAAAAACACTTCGAGTTATATATTTTAAGGTATCTGACCATATTATTAAAAAAAAATTAGTAATTATTTTAGCCGAAATAGTTTAAATTGTGTTTTAAATATGTGGAACTGAAGTGAACTTATCAAAAATAAGGAGAAACGCTTGTTGACTATTTTCTAAACAAAAAAATAGCAGTTCTGACTTCTATTGAGATTAAAGTAAAATTTTGTCTGGTAGAACAAAGTGTGAAGAATCGAATGATGTGTGTTTGGATGTCATAGCGGGACATAAACATTTTGAAAAAAATATTGAAAGTGATGATGCCAAATGGCATCACTGGGACTGAAAGGGTTAACGTATCCGCTTCGTAAACCCAAGATCGCGAGTTTGGGCCCCGACCGAGTCAGCGGATTTTCTGGATGGGGAAAGTCTTGGGCATGCATGGCTTCTGATTATGTGGCATGTAAAAGATCCCTGGAGGGCCAATTTGCCTTGGGTTCTCAAGGAAAAATTAAATCGCGGCATACTTTAACATCCACAGAGAGCTCAGATTCATTCTAATCTGCACGTCAAAATTGGTGGCAAGAGTCGCCTAGATAGAGCCACAAAAAAATGGCTCTTGGTTCAGGGGAATATGCCGAGTCTGAAAAAGGCTTGACCGCCAAAGTTGCAGCCCCATTAGAGAAAAAAATACTTCAAATTATGAAATATGTTTTCCATCAACACATGGCAAATAAGAGTCATGTGTATACAACACTGAACTGAACTGAACCTCTGGAAGAAGCATCCCATGAAAAGCTGGTGAAGCCTATTTTTGGGTCACTTGGCAACAACTTTAAGGAAAATATGTGGCAAGCGATTAGGCTTGTGCCGACAACCTCCAATGCAAACTGTTAAGGGGTCACAGGAGTCTTAAAAATGTGCAAAGAAGATACTACAAAGCATAGTTTGATCTTTCATGTCATTTTTTAACTACTCAATAAATGAATATAATTTTTTATATGTAATTCTACAGGATTTATTTATTATAAAACAAGTTTTAAAATTTATGAAACTGTAGCCAAAACTAAAATAAATGATATTAAGAATGAAGCTATTTGAACGCATTGTGATTAGGCTTAAATTGTGAGGTCAAAATTGAAAAAATGTCCAAGAAAATGACTTTATATTGTACAAATATGTGCAAACAAGGACTTATACCTAAATTCTCAGCTCAATTTTAATTAGAAATTATTTTAAGAACTTTTTTTCTTAAAAAAAAATTTAAGATTTTGATTTTAAATGTCTTTAAAAATAATTTCTAATTAAAATTGAGCTGAGAATTTAGGTATAAGTCCTTGTTTGTAGATATTTGTACAATATAAAGTCATTTTCTTGGTCATTTTTTCAATTTTGACCTCACAGTTTGCCGCGCAAGCCTAATCACAATGCGTTCAAATAGCTTCATGTTTAATATCATTTATTTTAGTTTTGGCTAAAGTTTCATAAATTTTAAAACTTGTTTAATAATAAATAAATCTTGTAGAATCACATAAAAAAAATTATACTTATACATTGAGTAGTTCAAAAATGACATGAAAGATCAAACTATGTTTTGTAGTACCTTCTTTGCACATTTTTAAGACTCCTATGACCCCTAAGTCAAGTGTCATTTGTCATCGACGAATTCATGCCAAATGTGGAACGTATTCATCCCTAAAGCTGTCGCCAACACTCTCAGAAATAACACTTTCATTTTTGACGATTCATGAATCCTAAAGCCTCATTTCGTTAATTTTAAGAATTGTTTCGTCAAACTATCACGTGACTTTTGAGTAAACGCGAATCCTCACTTTTACGATTGTGATTTGACGATTCTGTTTCTTGATTTTGAGGAAACTGAATCTCATTGTTGTACTCACATGATCAAATATGACGAAATATTTCTTTAGATCAGACGGCATTCAAATCCTCATAAAAATGACGATTCAAATTTCCTCAATTTGAGGAAACGAAAACTCTGAGCATTTGCCAGTAAACGAATCGTCAAAATTAAGGAAAATTTCGTCGTTTTTGAGCATTCATTTTTTTGAGTGAAGTGACCCAAAAATAGGCTTCATAAGCTGGGAGGCTCCTTTCATGGGATGATCCTTCCAGATTTTCAGTTCAGTTCAATGGTATACATCTGTATCCCTCAACAATCAATTTGTACTCGACCCCTATCAAACAAAAGTGCCCCCCTCTCATTACAGGGTCCGGCAACAATCTAACACTCTCCCAAATGGGGTTCCACTCTGCCCCGTTTCAAGTCATAGAAGGCATTTCTCCGTTGTGGAGATGCCCTGCACGATCTTCTTCCCTTCCCAAGTCCAGTCTCCAACCCCTTCTACTACAAACAAAATACCTGTTACACGGCCTTGAAAGAGGCTCTTGGCCGGGCACGAGAGGAATCCAGCAGAAAGATCGCCAAGACGATCGTGTTGGGTCATTTTCAGTTGAATTGCCGTCGCACTAGAGCTATTGGGTTGTTTCAGGTGACGAAATTTTTTCCAGTTTTCATTCTATCTCTTTTTGCGACTGGTGCTCCGATTAGTCTGATATTCCCACGTTACAAAGCTTCACCGATCGAGGCTTGAAAAAGAATAAACATTTATCTTTCCATTCTCATTCAAGATCTGAAATATGACTAGAATCTTGCGACCTGGGTCCAAGAGGTCGAAAATGTCCCCATTTGGGAAAATTTTTTAAAACCTCCTCACAAACAATCAACACGTTAATTAGTTCCGAAATTAACCTGGTCTGATAGAAGATCCAAATTTCAGTGTTTAGCCTTTGATTACAGGTATCAGTTATTTATTTCCCCTGCTAAAAAAAATTGGGGGAGCGTATGGTTTAAACTCTTTCAACCCCAATGTTTCCATTTGGAATCATGAGCTTGCGATTTTTTCTCACTAAGTTGAGCTTGCACTAATTTATCGTTAGATGGAAGAATCATGTCTTTTGATTGAGGATGTAAATAATGTTTGTTTTAATCAAATGAAAATATGGTAAAATAAAATTCACTCCCAAGAAAAATTTGTGAAAAAATTGACCCTAAATTCTTCACGCTTGCATTCCCAGATGTTTAAAAATTTATTTTAACTCTCTTTTGCAAATAAAAATTTGAAAAAAATTATTGTTCTAATTTATTCTTAATTTATGATTCCGATTATCTATATAATTATTATTTGAAAAGTAAATTATATTAAGTCCAGTTTAATTGCAAGCACACAAAAAAATATCACACCGGTTTGTTTATATATACTAATGACGTCAGCCAAATCGACGTGTCACGTGACGTACCGATGAAAAAGCCATTTTAAAATGATTTTTATGAATTTGTTTAAAGATTTATTTCACACAAAAATATGCATGTTTGTTGTTTTTGGATTCAAACAATAATTATTTTAATATTGGAAGGTATTTTAGCGATACAATCAAGTACCATATTGTCTCGACACCGCCAAACGGATGGAATCTCGCCAAACGTTGGCGCATGTCGTCGTAATAGAGAGAGATGGGCCGTATGTGAGGGTGCGGTTCGCAGTGACCCCTGGGGGCGGTCTGACCACTCTTATTTATTTGAGAGAAAAAAAATCAGACGAGTAAAAGGAGGATATACATGCGGAATAGGCGCGCATGGAGATATTTATGTATCGAAAGTAAAACTCAGTTGGATGCTGTAGCAACATCAATGTTTGTTTTTTTACCACCAACGAAGGTGAACAGCTGGTAGGCGATAGAACCGAATTTCTTCGAAAGAAATACTGCACAGAAACATGGACATATTTTACATGGACAGCTAAGCAATTTCAGTTGGTTTCTATATTTTGTTTGCTTCTGTTTGTCTAAAGTTACCTTTAAAGGCGACATCGTACGCGGCGTTGGAACCTAGAAGCGTATTTAAGGGGGTTCAGTACCCCAAAATCGGTGAAAAAATCCAAACGAAAATTATTGGCTTAAAATACTATCACAACCTTTATTGATAATGTCACAAAGTATCAAGACGATTGGAAAAATATTTTTGACATTAAAAGCCATTTTAATGTCATGGCTTCGTAATTAAATGGGTTAACACTAAAAACTTTAAACCCGTTTTCTCAAAACTTGATTTTTTTATTTTCGATGTACCTTTTCTCAAAAACTGTGCTATGTTTTCTCGTAAACTTTTTTTATATGATGTAATACATAGTATAAATTAATCTGAGGTTATAAATTTTAATAAAACTAAAGTAAAAAAAAGTTTATGGCTCAAAAAAGTGAACAATTTCATGATTTTTTGGGTACTTTAAAACTTATTTTATTTAAAAAAAAATATTAAGTTATTTCAAAAAAAAACTTTTAACCTCTGATTAAGGTATAAGGTTGGTATAACACACAAAGAAAATTTTAAGATGATCTGATCAGCAGTTATTGTGAAAAGGTGCATTGCAATTGGCCAATTTAACATTACCGATATGCAACATACTGAACCCCCTTAAAGGCGACATCGTACGCGGCGTTGGAACCTAGAAGCATATTTAACGTGCACTCCCCCTCTACACGGAGACTTTCGTCAGACTTTTTGCTTGCCCAGACAATTTATAGGTCTGCAGTTAATTTTTTGCAATGTCCAACCCAGAACCTTTCTCATGCAAGAGCCAAACCAACTGGGCTCAGCCCCACGGACTAAGAAAAAACTAAATAGTTGCCTCCAGCTATCTGGCATCAGTTATGTTTTCCTAACATTTTTTTTTCCTCTAATGGGGCTGCAACATTGGCAGTCAAGCCTTTGCAGACTCGGCACATTCCCCAGAAATGACAACCATTTTTTTTTGTGGCACCATCTAGGCGACTCTCGCTACCAGTTTCGACGCACAGATTACAATGAATCTGAAGCTCTCTGTGGATGTTAAAGTATGCCGAGATTTTTAATTTTGCCGAGAGAACCCAGGCCATCCAGGGATCTTTTACATGCCACTTAATCATATGACATACGTGCCCTGAATTTTCCCATCCAGAAAATCCGACTACTCAGCCAGGACTCGAACCCGCGATCTTGGGCTTACGAGGCGGACACGTTTAACCTCTCAGCCACTGAGCCACTTGTTTACCAACATTGAGCAGTCCATATAGTATACATATGTTATAAATTTCAGCTTGACACTTACATTTAGGATTGCGCATGCGCACAACATTCCTCCGGTATCTCCTGCCACCCCTGACCTGACCCTCCCAGGGGAGTGGCTGTCTTCACTTCAGTTTCGTTGACCCCCTCGTCAAAAGACAAAGACAAAAACAACGCGTCGCAAAAGTCGTCCTTAACCTACTAACCCCGACCCTGCCTTTCGGATTTTATATGTCGCTGTAAAATGGCGGATATTTATATATATTTTTTTATTTTAAAATATCCTTTAAAGTATTTTCAATGGAAGAATTTATGGGTCTTTCAGCGAAATGGAGGAAACAACACGTTAAAAGGTAATAAAACTTCGCAGTATTGGAAAGGAAAAAAAAGTTTGAATGTTGTAAATAAAGTCAACTGTTGCTAAATTTAAAATTAATGTGTTCGAAATAGTTCCGTTTTTTCCCACCAAGAATGACATTTAAAAAAAACTTGAAAAAATTATATGTACTACACTCTCAGAAATAACGCTTTCATTTTTGACGATTCGTGATTCCTCAAGCCTCATTTCGTAAATTTTGAGGATTGTTTCGTCAAACTATCGCGTGACTTTTGAGTAAACGCGAATCCTCACTTTTGCGATCGTGATTTGACGAGTCTGTATCTTGATTTTGAGGAAACAGAATCTCATTGTTGTACTCGCATGCTCAAAAATGACGAAATATTTCTTTAGATTAGACGACATTCAAATCCTCATAAAAATGACGATTCAAATTTCCTCACTTTGAGGAAACGAAAACTCGGAGCATTTGCCAGTAATGGAATCGTCAAAATTAAGGAAAATTTTGTCGTTTTTGAGCATTCATTTTTTAGAGTGTAAATTACAGCGTATCGGAACATCACAAACAGCTCGGAATTCAGAACGATATAATAAGAACAAAGGGGAATAAATCATAAACGCTAAAGAAGACCAAAAAAATGGATATTAGCATGTTTCACGTGACGTAAATAATTCCTTGATTTCAATTAGCCCAGTAACTTTATACATCTGTAGTATGCGCAAAATCCCGTAGTTCTGATTTTTTGCACACTTGTTTATGATGTTGGCCTTATGAATAATCCAAGTTTTCTACCTCGAACGCCGAATGGAACTAGTCAAAAATCGAATTAACTGCGAAGAAATCGGTGTTTTTTCAAACATTGGCGATTATAACCCTAAAGGACTAGTTTTTGAGAAATCTTTCAAATTACTATTTAAAGTACAATAAATTTGCTACAATATGATACTGGAATAAACTGTTTTGACCCAAAAACACTCGTTACAAGTCGTCTAAATTATTGTACAATTTTCTTCGTAGTTTATGAGGAATGTGAAAAAAAAGTTAAAAACTGCAAAGTGCTTACATAATTTTGTAAAAATCCAAAACGAAAAAAACAAACATCAGACATGACAATGGGTCAAACTTTTTACATGAAGAGGCTGGGTATTTATTGGCTCGTATGTAATAAAGGCTCTACAAAAGGACACATTTTTTTTACCGCACTAAATGGGGCTAAGGGGCCGGTGTCTTCTTCCTCGTACAATTTCTTTATCCGGGTTGTCCCTAATAGAGGTGGGATGAGACAATACGTAAAAATAAGGGGGCCCCTTTACATGCGATTGTTGGCGCCGTTTCGTGTTGCTTAGGCGACTGGAATTTAAGCCAAAAAAAATTTGAACTTTTTATTCTGCCATGCATAAATCTTATGTGTGAGGTTAACACTGACTTGATGCATGACATAGAAATGTTGCGGGTTTTTTAAATGTGTTTAACCCTGTAATGCATGAATTTTTTTTTTCATCCCGAAAAAATATATTTGTATCTTTAATGGTCATACATTAAGGGAAAAATACTGAAAACAATTAACTGCATTGGAATTTAAATAATTTCAATTTTTTAAAATTAATGCCATATAGCAAAAACCAACTACAAAATTCCAATTTTGATAAAAACTACTAAATATATTTTAAAATAACCCTCTTAAACTATAATTATTTTTTCAAAACAATTTATTTGTATTTAGTTACTAATATTATACTTTGAATACTGTCCAAGACGTAATTTCACAACAGTTAATAACTTCCCTCTTTAATTTTGAATACACTTTTACTAGTGTCATCTATGAGGGTTATTAGTAACTAAAACTTCAAAATGGAATGTAATAGATGAAAAAACACAGACTTGTCGAGAGGGAGCTCTACTTTAATAGAATAAAGTGGATTATGTTACTTGTTGCCAAACGGCAACAGTATGCATTAGAGGGTTAAGAAAAGAATGACAGTTAGAAAACGTTGTACGAAGCGAATTAATTGGGAAGAATTTTTTTTAAAAAAATGGAAAATTGGGTATTGATATCATGGAAATTACCATTTATCCGTCTGTCCGAACAGTATTTTAACTTTCGTTCTAAAATTGACCTCTTGCGGCTTGGCGTCCGCATTTGGGGACATTTTTCAAAACCACCCCACAAACAATAAACACGTTAATTAGTTCCATGATTGACCTACCGATAGAAGAAAATCCAAATAACAGTTTTCAGCCTTTGATTTCAAGTATCAGTCATTTATTCCGATAAAAAAAATGAAGTTGAACGAGGGACAATACGATACTAGAGTTCTTAAAAAATTATTTAATTTTTTTCTTCAAACTTTTCATAAAGTTCTTTTAGTAGCAAATTTTAAAGGCATTTTGCATTAAAAACAATGTTAAAATAATCTGTTAAATACAAATAAGTGATACGGCTTTTTTTGTTGAATTTATAGCAAAAAAATATATATATTTCTAGAGTTTAAGGCGTGTTCCTAGTAACTATTAAACAGGATTTTTTTTTTAATTTTTTGAAAAACATTCTGTTTAGCATATATTTGTATGAAAAGTAGGGATTAAGAATAAACGTGTAAGATTTTGTTTAGGTTTTAAGAATTTATATTATTTAAAGCAGAAAGAGGCTAGAAATGTGATACAAGTACCATTTTTTTATTTAAAGGAAATGAATACTATTTTGTTTCGTTCACAACCTCGTTACAACGTAAACAACATTCAACCGCAATACTACCCTTTTTAAAAACTTTTTCCCTTTTTATTCAAATTGTATAACTTTCGTACGTGTTCTTGAGCTAGTTTTCATTTATATACCGGTGGAAAAATTCCTCACTCCGCAAACACACAATGAAATTAGCTTAAATTGCAGGTTCCCCTTAAAAATGTTCGCCCAAAAAGCCGGCATTCTGTTGTCCTCAAAAACATGTTTAGATTCTTAAGCGACAAGGTTAAATGTAGATGAAAGTAAACAAAATAAAAGTGCGTGAAAAACGGTTTTATTCATCATTATTTATACGAGATAATGACGAGGTTGGGCTATGGTTAAAAACTGTAATTTAGACCAATGAAAATATAAACGTTAATATGTTTAAACTTTTCTATATCTCTTGAATATTCATACATAATTTACGGTAATTTTAATGTGATAAATACAATTTTTTATTTAAAATTAGGTAAACAAAAATTATGAATGAAGTAATAATTTAAAATGGGGAAAACGGTTTTATTCATTATTTTACACGAGATAATGACAAGGTTGGGCTACGGTTAAAAACAGTAATTTAGACCAATGAAAATATAGAAAAATTTTAACATGTTAACTTTTATCTCTTGGAATAATCATAGATAATTTACGGTAATTTTAATGAGTTAAATATATGTTTTTTGTATTTAGAATTAGGTGAACAAAAATTTTAGGATGAAGCAAATAATTTAAAATGGGAGAAAAGTTTTTATTTATCTTTAGTTGATGCGATAATAGCAAAAGCCAAGCAAAGGTCAAAACAAGCCTAGAAAATTGAAAACTTAGCATTTTCTGAACTATTTTACCTTGTTTTCATATTTAAATTCCCCTAACCATGCATAATAATAAAAAAAAAATTGCGACGTAACATTTTATTTACGTAAATGAAAATTACTTTTAGAATTTAGAGCAATATTTTTTTTTAACAAATGAAGTAATTAAATAAAATAATTTTGTTCATTATTTAAAAGAAGTTGTGCGGACGTAAAAAAAAATTAAATCTAAAGTAGGGTAGACTAACCAGTGAATGAATGTTTAAGGCGCTTCGTTTGCCAGTGAATAAACACCAGGACATAATAACCAGGACCACCAACCATATGTCAGATAGCTTCCTACTACATGGGAGGAAGTCAGTGTTGCCAATCCATCTAGTGGTATGGTTTTCAATCCTTATTTTTTAATTATATTTACCAAATGTTCATTCACTGGGGCCTGTTCACTCACTGGACAGTCTACCCTATAACGTCAAAAAATTTCTTTATAGCACTGCAAGAGATTTAAATTGAAATTTTTAAGTGAAAAATTTCATTTCTTAAATTTCTATGTGAAATTAAAGGTGCCTAACGGTTATTTTCCGGCAACTCAATTACCTATTTAAAACCGTAAATTCTACGGGATACATTTAATCAGTATATTTCGAACCAAGAAGCAAACTCAACCAACCCACAACATTTGTCCGGTCAAGTAAGACACGCATTTCTCAAGTGGATCCGCAGACTAAGTTGTATGTGTGTGCCCAGCTGCGCAAACCCGGCCCAGCTCGTTTCAAGTACGTCTCCTTGGCGAGGTCTGTACAAACACCGGAGCACAAGTACTCGTTTCCTGCCCTTTTTAATGGACTTACTTTGGAAAACGTATCGAAGGTTAGACTAAGATACCTTGCATTCTGAAAGAATAGATGAAAAATTATAATTTTTATCAAATATTTTTTTTTTTTTGCTCTAGTGAGAAGCATAAGGTTTTAGTTCGAATTATCATCGCACTAGAGCTAAACGAGGGCTATTGGCGACGGGCGTCGTATTTTAGGACCACAGTGAAGTGACGAACCGACACCTGAATAGGCAGCCAACGCAACCGTTAAGGGCACCCAACGCAACCGTAACATCGTACGCAGCGTTAGGACTTTGAAGGATATTTAACTTGTACTCCCTTACACGGGGTATTATTCGTCGGACATTTTTGGCTGCACGGGCCGTTTATGGGTCGGCAGTTATTTTGGCGATGCCCGGAATCGAACCTGGGACCGTTCGCATGCCAGGCAAGTGCCTAACCAACTGGGCTCCCCAGCCCCTATCAAAGGTTAGACTAAGATACCTTGCATTCTGTGGAATAGATGAAAAGTTAAACAGGGTGTCCGTAAGAGAATGTGCGAGTGTTAATGGTGTATTACAGGAGTTTATTTTTATTTTATACTAAATATAACAAATCATACATAAATTTGAAGGAAAACTAACCTAGTTTTTCCCATAAGTGCTCAATGCGCGCGCCTTTAATGATGCGGCACACATCCGAACGAAAATGCAATTTTTCATATACTCATACGCTCAGAGGTCTCCATTTTGAATAGACGACACTGCAACTGTGAAAACGGCGTAGCGGTACAAGAGCATGCGCTCATCTGAAACTGTTGAGTTATTTTTCATTCGTCACCTTCAACCACAATTGAAGAGTACACGGGAAGAACCTATTGATTTCCTACAAGGCTTTCCTTAATAGCCACTTTGGGGATGATAGCGAGAAATAGCCTAAACTGGTGTAAAGAAGCCGGTTACTCGCTTTGTTTATCTTTCTCGGCAACCCTGATTCACGCCAGAGTTGAGTGGAACGAGCCACACGCTTGTACCGCAAATGAAGAACCATAAGAAAAACCGGTTTCCGGTCGCCAATGTCCGCCAAGCAGAGACAATTACTGAAAGACTATAGAAATCAATCTGTTCTTCCCGTGTACTCTTCAACTGTCGAACGATTACTACTGATACTATTACAATTTGAAACTCGGACATTCTTTTGCGCGCCAATATTGCAGCCCCATTAGAGAAAAAAATATACTCGGTTATCCATCAGTAAAATATGGAAAAATTATTGGAAAATCTTCGTTGAAAAGTGTAGCAGTTTTTATTTTGTAAAATTTGTATAATGTTTTAAGTTTTATTTACTATATCATTCGGAAATTTTCAAATTCCAGCTTTTCAATTTCAGAGGGCAGAGTTTCCATAAAAATTGTAAAAAAGGCCTTTATATCAGGGACGCAAATAGTGCTACTTTGCAAACTGAACTGATGCATTCTTTTCTCTTGTATTCTGATGAAGGCCTTGTCATATACAAAACTGTCAATTTGCAAAAATTAAAATTTTTACGTCTCGTAATTTACATTGTTTTTTAACCCCTTCAGTACCAGTGATGCCATTTGGCAATATCATTTTTCTGATCATAATTTTAAAAAAATAATAGGGCTAACATCTATTGGGATTAATTGGGAAAAGAAAGTTTGAAGAACCGAATGATGTGTTTTTTGATATCATAAATGGCTATTAGACGATCAAAAAAAAATCTAATATGATAATGCCAAATTGTCTTTAGGACTGAAAGGGTTAACATCGATCTCATTTCATCAAAAGCACGAGGTTGTACGCGTTCCTAGTTCACACGGATAAAATGCTGGGAAGTTTCTCTTTTTAAAGCGAAAAGGAGAAAAAAAAGCTCAAAAAACGACAACAGAGAGAGCGAAGTCTATTATGTTTCAAAACAACTTATTTTAACTTTATTGTATGCATTGAAAGTCCATACTAAACTTTCGCAGACAATGCTGTTTATTTTTCACATGGATTTCTATAGCCAAATGTATGGTTTAAAAAAAAAAAACGAAAGAGAAGTACTTTAACTGTCATGGTCACTTATAACAAAAAATTTTATGACTAAATGTTCGTTGCGCTTTTATTTTTTAGACTTATTTTTAAAGAGTTTTGAAACGCGAAAGTTGTTGTCCGAGGTTTTCTGAATTGTATGAGGGGCTGGGGAGCCCAGTTGGTTAGGCACTCGCGTAGCATGCGAAAAGTCCCATTTTCGGGTCCGGGCCTCGCCAAAATAACTGCCGACCTATAAACGGTCCTTGCAGCCAAAAATGTCCGACGAATAATACCCCGTGTAAGGGAGTGCACGTTAAATATCCTTCAAAGTCCTAACGCTGCGTACGATGTCGCCCTTAACGGTTGCGTTGGGTGCCTATTCAGGTATTGGCTCGTCACCTTACTGTGGTTCTAAAATACGACGCCCGTCGCCAATAGCCCTCGTGTAGCTCTAGTGTGACGATAATTCAAACCTAACCTAACCTAAACATATTTAAGACATCAGGTACACACTGTCTGTATAGTGGTTCAAAGTTTTCGCTTCCGTCGTGTGATACCGGCGTTATATACGTCTAGCAACTTGCTCGAGCGGTTACCTTGAGAATCTCAAGGTAACCGCTTTATGCGTATTTATTCGAAAGCTCGCTGAAGTTGGATCTCAAGGCCACCAACCCAACTTTTGTCGGTTTTTTTGGTCAAGATCAAAGGAAAGGTTGCCATAAGGAAAATAGCAAACATATTGGCGTGTTATCTCTTTTTTAAGTGATCCTTCGAAAAAGTATGTAAACATCGAATTGAATTGTATTGAGTTTTTCTTAATTTTTTTTACTTAAAGCAGGACGCATTCAATATTTTGATAAAATAAAATTCAATCACATAAATGAATGAAATTCAAAATTTGACACTGTAAAATATGTTGATGATAAAATGCTTTCTATGTTAATAAAAGTATTGAAACTCTTATTTATATCTTACCCGTAATCAATACAATTAATTTTTAAACAAGATTTTGTATTAAAATACTGAAACCTGGTTGGAGTTAATAGCTTAATCAGTTATTTTAATACATATAATTTCTAAATTTTTGGCAGACAATACTGAAAACACTTTTTTATTTGACCTGATTTTAATCAGTAATACTCCGGCATTAAAAGTTTTAAATATAAGTACGGAAAAGGACAGTCATCAAAAAAACAATCCAGAAAAAAATGCACTTTCCTATACACTTAAAAACAAAAAAAATTCCCCGTAAAATATTAGTAATGGGCAGGGACCGGCAGCAAAGATACCAGTCATGCCCCGTTAAAAAACAGTCATGTCCTGTTTTTTTTTTTTTTTGTTTTGTTTTTTCAAACAGTCATGTCCCTTAAAGATGGTATAAACAGTTAAAAACTGTAAAAATACGGAGATTTGAGATAAGGCCCTTTATTTAGTGGGTCAAACCGTTTTCCACCAAATACGGCTGTTGCACTTAAAAATTAAAAGTAAGTAAATTGGCTTTTTAGCCTTTCTCCCCATCGAAATTTGACGTGTCGGGGAGCGAAATTTACGGGGGCGGGGGCTTTCAAAAGAATATGGAGTGGTGAATAACCTCCTCTGTTTATAAACAATCCGAGACATGGGGATTTTCTAATTACCTCTAGATAATTATCTAAGCTCTCTAAATGTAAAACACAAGCAGCAATCAAAATTTCGTCATCCATAATCTAGTTGATTTTAAACAATGAATAAAATCGCCGAGCTACAATCTCACTCGCCAAATTCTCGCCAACCAAAGGTCGAATCGCTAGAGGTCAAAGCGCTTCCAGCGTTACGTTCAGCGGCCGCTAGACGTATATAAACCCAGTGTGAAAGATCAACTGACTTAACATTACTACTGGCAATTATCCGGCTCCGTAGGTACGGACAGTGTTCATTAATCAATTAGTCAATTATGTTGTTAATTGACAAAAAAGTAACTACTATTAAATTAATCGTAATTAAACTTTTAATTACACCTTGCAATTAAATGAATCAGATTAACGTATGTCAATTGTAATTCATAAGTAAAATAAATTGCAATTAATTTTAGTGGTTTTATGAGACAATTAAAACTATTAACTTTGTCTTAAAACGAAACGAGTAAAGATTTTAAAAAAATTAAGCTCTAAGTCTTAGACTTCAGACGAATAAAAAAGTGGTTAATTGTTATTTTTAATTAAATTTAACAAAAACAATTGAAAAGTAATTCGTTGTTAATTGTTACTGCTACAATTAACAATTAAATAAATGTTAATTATAATTTTCCACAATTATAATTGATGAATTGTTCGTTGTTGTTACATTTACCAATTAATTGTTTATCTTTAATTGTTCTTGGAATTAAAATTTGCCAAACACTGTGTATGGAGAAAATTTCCTAAACGGGTGAAACTATAGCCTAATGCTCTTAAAAACAACTTGCAGTAACGGGAGGCTCAGTTAAATAATTTACGGCTTACACAATGAAACACGCTAAGTCAATTTGCTTTGCTTTAAGCTGACAGTGTTTTTCACACGTAAGTCGACTTAATAATCCTTTAATTGATGCAACAACTGCAGGATATGTTCATTTAGCGTTTGACTCGGTTGGTCGGTTGTAGAATGGTTGTTTTAATCGCCTTCTTTGGCGACACTAACTTAAATAGTTTATTCAATTATTAATTTTAGTACATTTAAATACTTTTATCTTTATAAGTCTATAACAAAAGCCTGATATCTTTATTTAAGTTTGTAATAAAAATATAAATTAAAAATACATATTTTATCTACCTCTTCGATTTAGAGGTAAACATCCGTGAATCTTCGTAAAATTCACTCCACAGCTTCATTTTACTTTTTTTTTCTAAATACTTCTATTATAGTTTCTACTATAAACTAGAATGTTTAGCCTTTCCGAAAATATCGATTTCGAAGCCGTTGATTTATTAATTGCAGAGCAAATGACGTACCAAGGTCATGCAAATTTGAATTGCCACTGGGGCTGTGATGGGCATTAACCAATTAATTTGTCAATAATCTTGTTAATTGACTAAATAAAAAGAAATTGCAATTAAATTACTTACAATTAAATTAATCGCAATTGAAACTTTAATTGCACCTTGAAATTAAATTAATTTGATTAACATAAGTCAATTGTAACTCAATTAAAATAATTGCAAGTAACTTTTTTAGTTGTTTTATGAAACAATTAAAACTTACAATTAATGTTATGTCTTAAATCGAAACGAATCATGATTTAGGAAAATTAAGCTGTAAGTGTTAGACTTCAGGCGAAGAAAAAAATTGGTTACTTGTTATTTTTAATTAAAATTAGCAAAACAATTGAAAATTAATTGTTAACTGATGCTACTACAGTTAACAATTAAATAATGGCTAATTGTAAGTTTCCACAATTACAATTGAGAAATTGTTAGTTGTGGTTACATTTACAAAATAATTGTTAATCTTTAATTTTCTTGTAAATAAAATTTGCCCAACACTGACTGGGGATAACTCAAATGCGTATTATTCCCGCTCAAAACCTCTAATTCCACAAAATTGACGTGATGATTAGCAAATGTTAAATGATATTTTTTTTACAAAATTACTTGCAAAACATACTTCTAAAAAAATGTAATTGATTAAAAAAAATATTTTTACATAAAGAATATATGTGTGATTTTTTTCAGGAGTGAAGAAGCTTAAAAAAAAATAGAATTCTACAGACTTGCTTGATAAATTGCTTGAGAAAATCGCACATGCGCAAAGGATATCTACCAGAAAACTTTTATTTAGGTTTTAAAGTTATTGAAATTACTTTAGACAATATATGATTACCTTTTAATGTGTATTGATTTATTGGGAGGTTAATAGAAAATCGTGTAGTGCTCCACACCCTTTAGTTACAAAATATTAATTAGTTTATTCCAAAAACCAATCACAATTAAATTTAATAACAGCCATTAACTTAATTACATATATTAATTTAACAACACCTAATTATAATTCAAAGTCATAAATTTCAATTACACTTAATTTCATTCAATAATTTATTTTTTAATTTCCCCGAACCACGAAAAGTACTAACTTGTCACGCCACTGAACTACCGAAGCAAAGCGAAAAAACCAACAATAAAAGACAATCAGTAAAAGTAAATCAGAATAGGAAGAAAAAAAGCCGCGAGCCAAAGAGCGAACCTGCAATTAGTATCTCCTCGGAATCTGAGTCAATGTTACGGGGCGCCCCGGGTGATGTACTTTGGCGACCTTGTCTGGGGAGAACAGGTGAGACTCCTCTTTTGGGTTTTGTATCGATATACTAATAACTAATAATCGTAATCGAGTGGAAATGAAATGATAAATTGTTAGAAGAGGTAGTACCGGTGGTACGCGTGAGTGATGTGAGAAACATGATGACTTATGACTTCTTTGGTGGGGGGCAAGTTCGCCGAACACTGCGACCTTAGATCTATTGTATTCAACCCCAAGAAATGATACAGTCACAAGAGACACACAAAGAAAGAGACGACACAAACACATAGACAAATAACAACATTTATTGACGGTCACAAACATCCATGCCTGACCGGGATTCGAACCCGACCTCAGCAGCTCCAAAGGCTAGAATCCTAACGAGTGTGCCACCGAGGCGGCGAGAAACATGATGCTATCAATAGCTTCTGTACGCATGAGAGCAAGCTTACATATTACTAATTATTTTAAATAATATTATTTTAAAAAGAAATATTTAAGTAACTTTCGGGTCGGATTTTGCTAAGTTTGTACTACTTTTTATTTGTATGTTTTTAGACCTATGGACAATAAACAATACTGCAAATTAATGCAATTTTAATCAAACCATTAAATACGAAGTTTTCTCAGGAATTCAACTTTTAAAAAAAAATTTGAACAGTTTTTGAAGAATAAATATACGTTTATTAAAATATATAGGTCTGGTAGTACGCTAAAATTTCTCAAAAAGGCAAGTGGTACGCAGGTGCAAAATGGTTGGGAACCCCTGTTTTAGAGAATAACCCTAATTGTTTTCATTTATTTTGTTTATATTTTTAAAAAACTTATTTCAAAAAGGTATCACATATATGTTTTTAAACTATATTCTTGAATTGTTTTTGAAATTTAGCATCATTTTTTGTTTCCATTCTTAAAAAATATGTTTACATTACATTTTTATTAATATTTTATATTTAATCAGGTTAGTTATTTAATAATTTTCATTTAAATTTTGTATTTTTTAAATAGTTTATTATTTCAATTTATTATTGTTTGATTTTATTATTTATATTTTTTAATTAAATTTTTCCTTTTATAATGATTTAAAATGTTTATACTTGAAATATCATTATTTTACAAGGTTTTTAAAAAATTCCTTTAATTTAAACTAAGGTGCATTATTCAATTTTAAAAATAGAAATGAAATCAATACAATAATTAAAAAACTATCTTTGCATTTAAGAAAAATTTCGTTGTGGGTTTAACTAAAAAAATTATAATAGTATTATGTATAAAAGTTAACCTCTTGCGACCTGGCGTCCCCATTTGGGGACATTTTTTAAAACCTCCCCACTAACAATTAACACGTAAATTAGTTCCGAATTTGACCTGGTCTGATAGAAGAAGATCCAAATATCAGTTTTCAGCCTTTGATTACAGGTATATGATATTTATTTCTATAAAAATGAGGTTGAACAAGGGTCAATACGATATTAGAGTACTCAAAGATAGTGTTAAAAAAAAATCTCACTCTACAAAAATTTCTTTTAGTAGTTAATTTTAAGGGCATTTTGCATAAACACAGTAAAAATAATCTGTTAACTACAAAAAAGATATGGTATTTTTTGTTGCATTTATAGCACAAAATATTTGTATTTTTCGAGGTTAAGGCGTGTCCCTAGTAATTATTAAACATATTTTTTTAAAAAAATTATTTGCAAAACATACTTTTTAGCACATATATTTATATGAAAAGTATGTTTAAATTAAGAACATACGTGTATGATTTTGCTCGGGTCTTAAGAGGTTAAACAACTTATTCTCACATAAAGATTTGAGTAAATATATGGATACAAGGCAAATTCCACGAAACTGAATAACCAGTAACCAAATATAGTATTTATTACTATTACATCTTTGACAACAATTTTCTCTTAAACTGAACTTTGAAATTATTGTTGTGAATCAGTCCAAAACTGATGAAACAACCATAAAGCAACATAGAATGTTGGTTTAAACTTTTCGTATTAAAATCGAACAAATTAATCGCCGATTTGTATACGTTTCATTCAATAACATAAATTGGTATTAAAAAGGAACGTAGGCATTGGTTGCCTCAAGAAATTGTTATCTTAAATCTTTCAATGTCATCCATTAAAAAAAAAGGTAAAGAAGCTCTTTAAGAAAATCTTTTGAAATGGGACATTTTGAATTAAGATTCTTTTGGTAAACTCTGGACAACAAATAAATTTGAGGGGGGAAGGGGGGTTTGCAAATAAAGGGAAATGTAGTTTTGTTCTTTGATATTTTTTTATTCTAAAATACAGACGATCCTATTGTAATACATATTTTGCTTTTGGAAATTCGAGTTTATGCACAAGACTTTAAAAAATACTATTTTAACAATTATTTCGTTGAAATGTTATAACATGAAGTTCTAATATAGAATAAAATAGCCTACTATCGTGTTAGTATAATTCTCACAAAAAATACTATCCGTTATTATGTACACAAACGGACAAAAAGTATTTTATACTCCGGCAGTTCGAACATAAAAGTTGACGAGGGAGACTTACAAACAAAAATACGAAAAATAGATTTATGGATAATTTACAAGCTACACAACTAAAAATACATTTTAAAGTTGAACGGTGAAATGAGAAGTTGAAAGTGGGGTATGGATGGACAGACACAATGAAATATTTTATGTCAATACCGAATATTCCAGTTTTAATTCTTTTGGATTAAAAAAAAGTAAATAATATTAAAAAAATACTAAAATAGTGTGATACTTCATATTAATTGCGAAATTATTTCGTGTTGAGAGATTAATGTATAACAAAAGGGCTTACATGCATAACATAACAATATATGAAAATTCTAAAAATATATTTTTATTAATTTTAATTATTTACTATTATAAAACTCAAAGCAAATTAATTTATGAAAAGAAAAGTTTTCAATTTAAGATGCAAGATTTTACAATCATTAATACTAATAAGCTATGGATTACACGATACACTTTACTAAGTTTTTTTTATTGGAAATTTAGTTTTATTTTTTAACTAGCAGTATGGTCCCGCCTTACAGTGAACCCGTTAACTTCGCATTGCTTCCTTTTAGAGGCATGCTTACTTGTGAAAATACACTCAAAATCAAAACAAAATTAAATTCGTGTTGGCGCATGCACACTTAAAAAAGCAAACACTAATAGAGGATGAAGCAGCCTTAGGGCGAGCGCATATCTCAACCAAACTCAATCAATCAAACTAAGAGAGGATGGCGTCAAGTCCCCGTTTCGGCCCGGTCCATGTATTTTCAAGCCCTGTTATGGTCCCGCAATTCCACGTTGATGACGTTTTTTTTTAAACTAATTATATTAATTAAAAATCACAATCAAATATGAAAAAACTAAGCCTCAGGTGCACACGTAGGTATTAAAAGGAACCTATATTAAAAATTTCGAATTTTTTAGAGCAGTCTAAGTAGGACTTTTGCGATCCACAGACATACACACAGACAGACAGACACACAGACAGACTCTTTTATTATTATAGATTTGCACGACTCCAGTTAAAGGAAGAGATATCAGGATTCTAACTATCGGGTTAAAAACTTATTTGGTTAAATTAATGTTTTAACTACTAAAAATAACCCAGAATCAAAAACTGCTTCTAATTGATCGTGACGTATTTAGTGCCAGTGACAGTTATTGCGCAAACTTGTCAGGGAAACTTCACCACACTTCAACACTTTCCAAAGAAAGCGCCGCCGATTTGTTTACGAATCGGGACACTATGTCACTCGGCAGAGTATCAATTGTCTTGTATCAGATTGAATTTTTAAATATCTATTTTCACGCTAAAAAAAAACTTGTTTCATTTATTTTTATTTCGAAAATTCAATAATTATTACTTATCGTTTGCAAAAATATTTTTTTTTTCGAAGAATAAATATGTAATATTCCTCGCTTTTAAACAGAATGAAAATATTTCATATCAACATAGAAAGAATTTCGTAGTGAAATATATTTGACGTCATTTCAAACTGATCGATGCCGCAAAAATACATTTATTTTAATTTATTGTCTAAAAGAATTAAAGTTTCTCGAGAGATTGTTGCGGTTTCAATGGTGATTTAATTCTTTAAAAAATGGATTGTTATGCTTTTTAAATGAGCTTTAAATTTTGCAGTTTTTTAAATAATTGAAGTACGAATTCGAATTCTTTTGATATTTTCATTGTATTATAATTTCGATGAGCTGAATTTTTTGACGTATCACACTTGTCCGTAGCATTTGTAGTTTGGGCTATGAAAGAAGGTGACGGACAGATATACGGACGGACAAACACAGGCAGACGGACTGAACGATTATAATACCTTCCACTTTTTACGTTATAAACGTAGTGTGGAAGCTAAAATGAAAGGTGTAAGAAAAATTTAGTCTTTACAATGAAGGTTGAAGTTACTTTTCTCAATTTCATAATATTAACAGAAGTTACTAAAATCTAATTATCGATCAGACTGACGGTTTTTGATACCATTGAACTGTTTTCTAAAAAGAACGTAATTAATACCCCTGTAGAACGTACATAAGCAGGATGTTAGGGTAGAATTTAAATGTAAGTAGTACACGAAATAACATCGCGAGTTTAGTTCTTATTTAAATTGAATCCGAAGAGTTCGTACATATTAAAGATAAACGGTATTAAAAAATATATTAAAAAAACAGTTAAAACGAAGGCCAAGGATAGAAGGTTTTGGTTGTAAAAACGTCATACCAAGGCTACATAGTTAAAGTTCTTTTCAGTACAATGACAAAATTTTCACCCTATTTTTTCCCCTTCATTTTGTATTTTTTTTACAAAATTGAACTTAAAAGCGAAATAATTGTATCAATAACATGAAAATAAAAAAGTAAAAGTTTTATTAAAAACTGCTGTATATTTCAATTTATCTTAATAATAGTTTAACATACAGTTAAGCTAACGAATTAAAACTACGAACAATTATGTATTTTGCCATAAAACTAATAGCTACACAATACATTTGTTAATTTTTCAAGAACCAGCCGTTTTAATCGTCTTATTCTTACAATACCTATGAATTTAAAATTGAACAAAAAAAATTCAACAGCAAAGTACGAAGATTCTCCAATACTTGTCAACCAACTAAAACAGAGGTGTCAACAAACCTTGTGGAAAATTTTGAGAATCCTGTGTGTATATCGCTCTTCCTTTACAAATCGTCGCGAAAAAGCCAATCAATCTTTAAAGAATCATGCTAAGTATTTTTTTTTCTATATATTGATATATTTGCATTTACATTGATCAAGAACTACATTAATGGATTTTAGGATACTTGATAAATCAATAAATTACATACAGAAAAAACTCAAGAAAACATTTAGATGCTTTGAAAAAAAGTATTTAGGAAAACCATATTTTTGCGTTATTTTTTTTAATGAAAATCTGCCATTTTAATTTTCAGGGAAATTAGAAGTTTTAATTTTCGGGACATTTGTCCCTTTAATTTTTAAAAAATATAAATCATAAAAATGACTTATATTTTTAAGCCTTACTTCAACAATTTCTTTAAATTCTACAATAAAAAAAATCAAACGGGAAAATCTAAAGCGTTATTTAACGAAACAAGTCAACCAGCAAATATATTTTAGTGTGCTTGTTTTGGTTGAATTAACGCAGCTCTAGAGCTACACGAAAAAACAACCAGGTGTCACCATACCTTATGGAGGAAATCCTGATCATGTGTATCGCGACTGTTTGGTTGATCAGATTCACATTTATCAAGAACTACAGATTTTTGAACCCACATTTATAAAACCGTATAAAATACAAATAAAAGACTGTTTCGACATTTTTTTTAAAAAAAATTTACGAAAACCACATTTCTTGCGATATTCTTTTAAAATAAATATATATCATTCTTTTTTAAAAAATTAAAATATCCATGATATAAAAATGTCAGTTTTACATTTTTAGCATTACTTCAGCAATTACTCCAAATTCTACATTAAAACAACAGCTTTACAAATCGTCGCGAAAAAAGCCAATGCAATCTCCAAAGAACCATGCTACATATTTAATCTTATTTTGTTAAATTAACGTCGCTCTTGAGCTACACGAAAAGAACAACCAGGTGTCAACATACCTTATGGGGAGCCTTCAGAATCCTGTGTATCCCGGCTATTTGGTTGATCAGCGGTATATTCACATTGAACGAGAACTGCGGCGGCCTAGAAGGTTCTGGGAAATTTGTCGAAGCCGAAAAGGGATCTATATCGTTCAAGAACTGAACGCGGCAACTCATAGACGCCATGGAGATATAAATATTAACAAATGGAACATTCGGGAGTTCTTTTCGAATCAACTGTTATGGAACGATTGAGGATTTTTCCCTTTCTGCTAAACGGCACCGGCCGACGTGTAGGGTTGCCGGTGGGGAAAAGTCGCCAAGCGGGACCCAAACAATGCGAGGAATGTCGCCAATTTTTTTGTGTTTTTGTTATGAGGGGTGGTTTTTACCTTTTATTACCTGGCTCAGGCAGATTTTTACAAAGCATACCTGGGGGGAGGAGGGTATAATAAAACAGGGATTTTTTTTATTGCTGTAAAGCCCAATTATATATTATATAATGTACATTAGTACATTGTTATTCAATACATTAATATTCAACTATAACTATTTAATACATTTTGATTTTGTCTTATTTGACAAAGGCTTATAAGCGGGTCTCTGATCAAGCACACAAGCCGCAATATAAATGTTAACTACCCTACCCTACATTTTGATTTTAATCTGTTCAATAACATCAAATTCATTTAATAATATTTATTTCTTTTAACATCAAAATCATCCAATTAAATTTTTAAACTCATAATTGCCAATTAATAATTGTGTAAATTAATAATTAATAATTGTGTAAATTAATAATTAATAATTGTGTAAATTAATAATTAATAATTGTGTAAATTAATAATTAATAATTGTGTAAATTAATAATTAATTGTATTCCAAATCGTACAACTACATTCAATTAGTTCAACAACATTCAGTTAATTTTTTAAACGTCATTTTGAAGTTTTGATAACTTAAAGTTTCTAACTTTAATTACAAGTATTGGCCTTTTCAGTAAACAAATATTTTTCGCATAATTGAAAATTTTTGATCGCCATGCCACTTCTCCATCAACGCGTCTAATTACACAGAATTCAGATAAGTACATCTCGTTTTATCCTAAATTTCATACGATGTGTTTAATTGTAATCGAATTCGTATAAGTTTAATTGTAATAAAATTGAAAATATGATCTTTAAATATTTAATTTCATATTTTGCTCACATAACATCCATTGCCCGAAATACGACTTCGCAAAATTTGCTTTGCTTTTTATTATTGAAAAAAATTGAAAAAAAATCCAATGTAGCAAATAAAATTTTTCATCAGCATTTTCAATTCATCCCTTAATTATCAATAGCATTAATTTGCACTTTAATTCAAAGACCATTCAAATAAAACAAGTTCAAAGATTACATTTCAATTTAGTTTGGTTTTGGTTTGGTTTTGAATTATCGTCGCACTATAGCTACACGAGGGCTATTGCATTTCAATTTAAATTTAATTTAAAAAAAAAAATCATTTTCGTCAATATCTCCACTACTGAAAAACTATTCTATAGAAATGTCGATATGTCACCACGCAGGCGATAACCTGCCAAATCACGGACGACGCCCATTGTTGATGGTAAGAGAACCGCGAGCTGTCAAACTATTTCTCCGCATGCGCTCTACGGATGGGGGGGGGGGGGGGGGGAGGTTCGATCAATTCTTTTTCCTGAGCGTCCCTGTCCCCTTTCGTTCGAAATTCGTCTGCTACTTCTTGTATCGTGTGAGAAAATTTTAACGAGGGAAATATGTGTTTATGAAAAAACTAGTGCTTATATTAGGGTTGCGCTACTAAAAAAAGTATCATTATCTTACTAATTGTTTCTATGTATCTTTATTCCTTTATGTTTTTGTTCATTGCAAAAATTCAAAATTCTGCAAAAGCCAATTACTTAACTCTTTATTGTATGTGTATTGGGAAGTAAGAACAAATAAAATTGAATTCGTTAAAAAAAGGAATTCATTGGGTAAATAACTTACTAGTGATGAGTAATTGGTTTTTGGATTTCACTCGCAAAATGACCATTTTCTTTATCTGCCGTGTTCTATTTAGGAGTTCTTTACGTACAAATTGCATTTTATTCCTGATATTTATTCATCTTTATCGGTTTGAATTCGATTGAATTTCAACTATACCAAGTCCTACCAAATCGTCAATGTTGTTGAACAACATTGGTTCAAATGATACTTTGCCAAAATTCAATTGCGGCGAAATTAAGCGAAATTGTGGGACAGCAGTTTGACTTGTTTCAAGAATAAAACAAAAGCTTTAATTCTACTTCAAGAAAGCTTACAAAACAAAGGCAAGAGAATATTGTATTGTTAAAGAAAATGCAATAGGACTTAACTGTATCGCTAAAATACCTTCTTATATATTAAATTAATCATAGTTTAAACTCAAAAATAACAAACGTATATTTTTTGCTAAATAAATCTTTAAATAATTAATAAAATCATTTTAAAATGGTTTTTCATTGGTACGTCACGTGATCAGAAACACGTCGATTTGGCTGACGTCACTAGTATGTATAAACAAACCGGTGTGATTGCAATTAAACTGGATTTAATCTAATTTACTATTAAAATAAGAACAGTATTGATAATGTAAGGAGGTTTTACAGAAGCGGGTAGTTCAAATAGATTTTAAAATGGTGTTTCAAAGATGGTTTATAGTTACTGGTAACGTCAAAAATACCATGTGACTGCCGAATATTTTAGGCCAAAAATTTTTTTTAGTTAATTACTCTATTCCGGGTGGACCAAGAATGAAAAGAATGCAGCTGTTACTGTTGCCACTCACGACGTGGAACATGCCCATTTAATCCATTTTATAAACTAACCGACTTAAACCACTGTAATTCTGAGCTGACCTCTGGCAACAACTATAAGTGAAAGTTCTCCCAGCGAAATTCACTCATTAAAAAAGAAAGTAAGTAACCGGTTTCATAAAGAGATTCTTTTGTAAGAAGAAGTCAGAAGGGGGTAGTTATTTTTTTATTTTCTAGTAACAAAACTAGATAAATTCAGACGTCCATGTTAAGTATAACTCTTTTGGCAATTTTTTTTTTTTTTATTTTTTCAATTTATTTCATTGAAATCGTGGCGTCGAGACGATGGAGCTGTGAAATAAAATGAAGCCTTCGAAAAGTCGCCAAGTAAATCGCTCGTTCATCGTTATTAGTTCATAGTGAAACATTTTATTCCTTTAAAAGATTTTTTTAATTAAAAAATGGATTGACCTAAAGAATCGTGGCCGGATTTGGCTACTTTTTAAATATCTCGCCAAGTCGAAATGACAAACAAAATGGCCGCCCGAGAAAAAAACTTACCTGCCAAGAAGAATTCATTACATTGCAGACTATATTTATTAAAAAACGTGGAACGTTAAAATGCCGAATAATTGATTTTAAAAAATAAATAATTATTTTAATTCGTTAGGCATATAATTAATAGCAATTAGATATTAAAAAACTGTAGAATTATATGCTAATTTCGCCAAAAGTTGCCATAATACCAATTCGTCAGGGTTACCAGATTTGGCGTAAAACTGTCGGCCACGATTCTTTAGGTTTTCCAAAAAATTACTGTTTGCACAGTTGTAAGCTGCACCACGAAATCAAAATGTACGCAATATTTTTGAAATAACCTTCACATTTAAGAAAAATGAGTTGCAATTATAGTTTTTAATAGATAGTCAGAATTCGCCAAGTCGATGTTGTAAGCATATAAATAGAAAAACCGTGCGCTACCGCCCACTATCTAGAGGGGAAACAGAGGGTCAAACTGTTTCCTTTGAACACCAAAACATGGCGACCAGTTGCGTAGAAAATGACAGTACAAAAATTGCGCTTTTTTTTTGGAAGCTGTTTTCTTGGAGCTGGTGGCTCTGACATTTTTTGTAGATGTGGATTGTACTTTTATGTTCATGAATCAGGATCATTTTTGGGTATTCTGTTTCTATCCAGTGAAATAATTTTTTGTCTGACTCAATTTTGAATGACTTGTTTCTGATTGGTTAGGCTTAACGATGAATATAAAATCAATAATTCCACAAATTATCAATAAACAGATATGCAAATTTTCGGCTACTTATTATATTTGACACTCACAAAAGGAAATTCGAAATATTTGCAGTTATCAACTAGAATCAAATCAACAATCATGATTCTATAAAAGCGCAATTTTAGTACTGATTTTTTCTACTACAATCGCCGCCATGTTGAGGTGATGCTTCGGCACAAAATTCCCTCTTGTTTCACCATTACGTTTCTCCTCTAGATAGTGTGCTACAGCATAGCGCACGGTTTTTCTATCTCTACGGTTGTAAGCCTTTATTAGGTCCACTGTCGACAGGGCCGGATTAAACAATGTAGGGGCCTGTAGGCAGTAAATTTTGACGGGGACCCTCTGGATTCTTTCCTCCAAACATCATTCTTCGAATTTCAAACAAATTTCGGAATTTAACTTTTCGATAAAGACTTAATTAAATCCGCAAATGAAAATTAATGAAATTGGTTGCTTTTTGTTGTTTTAAAGTTAAATCGAAATCTCTAAATGGCGTGTTTGGTGATTTTTTTTCTGAGGCATATAGGGTGTGGAAGGGGTTCAAAGTAACAGTTTCTGTTGCAAAAATCTACTTGGTTTTCTTTGTGCTTTGCTCAACCGTTCCGCTGGCTCAATAATATGTATTCCTAGCGAGTAGAAAATTACCCTGTTCCTCTTACTATTTTTTCCGAATTAATATAATAAAAAGACAAACTATTAGTTATAAATATTGAAAACTTAAAAAACAAACCTGTGAAGTTAAAGAATTTTTTTTAATAGTTATAAGGGGGTAGTTCCAAGCTGCGGGGCCCTTAAAATGGACGGGCCTATAGGCGACTGCCTACTTTGCCTAATTGGTAATCCAGCCCTGACTGTAGAGATAGCGCCAAATAGTTCGCCGAGAGCGTTTGTTTGGGAATAATGAGTTCAATGCATTCAATGACTTCACTTGGAAAACCTATTTTGTATTGGTTTTTGCCGGCAGCATTTCTATGATTCAAATGGATTTCGGAATGTAACAAAGAAACCAAGTTAACTGGAGAATTGTCCGCTAACCTTTTTCTTTCTATATTTTAGTAAGAGAATAAGGGTGTATGGAAAATTTCCAATGTACTTAATTCTTTTTTTACATGAAGGGGCTTAAGCCAAGTGTAAATGGCAATACACTCAACTATGACATGATTTAATTAAATAAGGATAATAAGGATTAGGGTTTTTTTTTATTAAGAAAGTGGTTTGAGAAGTTTAAACGACTCTTGGCGCCGTTTCGGATATTCCGGTGAAACTTCAGAGCTGCAGAAGATGAAGAGTTCACGGGAAAAAACCGATTGATTTTGCAGAGAAGTTTCCTAAGCAGGCCACTTTGGCGATGATAGCGAGTGATCGCCTAAACTTGTGTAAGGAAACCAGTTCCTACCATAGATATCATAGTTAAAGTAATAGAGTGGCAGATCACGTGACCTCCAATGCTAACGACGGGACGCGCAATGAGTTCCCAGAAGAGCCCCAATGAAGTCAGTGTTGTTGGTCACGTGATATGCCAGTGTAGTATTTTAACTAATATCTCTGTGGTTTCTAGCTACCAAGATTCAGGCGATTGGCGATCCCAACGCTTATATTAAGCGAAGAAGGAAGAGAGAAACCGGTTTTCTGCAGCCAAGCAGACAATAGCGGGCGTCCGCCTAATAAATCAATCGGTTATTCCCGTGTACTCATCAAATGTGTACCAAGTTTTTTGGTGTTTTTTTTTTAAGATTTATACAGATAGAGATATTAAGTAAATTACAATAATCCAAGAAAAGCTATATCATTGTCATAGGGTGAGGCAATAGTAATAGAATTCGAAGATGAATGGATAATATTTTTTTGTGACAACCATTATATTGCTGTTTTGTCTAATAAAAGATATAGCTAACAATATTTGATCAATAATCAACGATATTTAATGAACCATTTACGATGTTCATTGAACAATATTTAACAATAAACGATGTTTTTTACAAAAGAAATTAATTTCAGCCTCAACAGAACCCCAGAACAATGAATAGCATTCAATATTTCATCAACAATTGGCAATGCTCATTGAACTAAGTTTAACAATATTTAACAATTAACGATGTTTAATCATTAAATATTAAAAACAATTGAAGAGGTTCATTAACTATTTAATAACCAATATTTAACAATAAACGACATTTAATAAACATTTTAACGATGTTTAATGAAAATTTTAACGATGTTTAACAAAAATATTTAAACGATGTTTAACAAACTTTTTACGCTGTTTTATAAACATTTTAACTAAATTTAATAAACATATTTAATAATCGAAGATGTTTAACCCTCTAATGCATGAATTTTTATTTTCATCCCAAAAATATATATATGTATCTTTAATACTCACACATTATGGGAAAAATACTAAAAAAAAATTTAACTGCATTAGAATTTCAATAATTTCAATTTTTAAAATTTTTTTCCATTCGACAAAAACCAACTGCGAAATTCCAATTTTGATAATAATGACTAGAAAACTACTAAAACTATTTCAAAATAACCCTTTTTAACTATGCTTAATTTTTCAAAACAATTTATTAGTATTTAGTACTAATAATATTCTTTGAATACTGCCAAAAACGTAATTTCACAATAGTTAATAACCTCACTCTTTAATTTTGAATACACTTTTACTACTGTCATCTATGAGGATTATTAGTAACTAAAACTTTAAAATGAAATGTAATAGATGAAAAAAACATATGTCTAGGAGGACCTCTTATTTAATAGAATAAAGTGGATTATGTTACTTGTTACCAAACGGTAACAGTATGCATTAGAGGGTTAATGGATAATACTTAATTCTCACTTCAACACATCCCCAACTCCTCTCAGTATAGCACATTGCCGGAGTTAGTAATAATGCAATTGTTTTTACTTTGTAAAATTCTCCTTATGCTGTTTTTCCTGGCTTTTTTTTTTTAAGTCAGAAGAGCGGGAGAGACTTGTTAGCGCGCGAAATCCGAACCAAACGATCTCATCCGGGAAAAAATATCGTCTGCATTTTTCGGGGAGAGAAAGGAATAAAAAGCATCTTTCTCCATGCGAAAAAATTTTTAGTATTTTCATAATAACTGATACTCTGTCTTTCTGTTACTTTTTTTATAAACTTTTTTTTGATGTCGTAGTTTGAGAATTAGTGTTTTAAAAATAATATTTTTCTCTCTGCTAAGGGTAGTTTTTAGTTCAACATCTAAAAATGTATGTTCTTTGCAAAGTGCACTCCACTACACAGGACATTATTAATCGGATGTTTAGACAGTTTATATATTGGCAGTTATTTTGGCAATGCCATAACCCGAACCTGGGACCTTTCGCATGCAATGTCAAGGGTCTTTCCGACTGTTTTCCCTAGACCATTATATTTGAGGCAAATTTGTGCTTTGTGAACATTTGACAAACACATATGCAAGGAAAACAATAAAAAATTTCGAAACGAGATTGTTGTTGTTGTTGCCGATCCCCAAAGTCCAGCGGAGCTAGACTAGGTCCATGAAGCCAAACACCCCGAGAAAGTCCAGGACCAGCAATGGGCTCTCCAGGAGATCTTGAAAATTGAGCCCCAGGCACTCCAAGATGTGGGATGGTGAAGCCTGCGCAGAGGAGCACTTGGTGCATGTGTCAAAAGTTCTCAAACCATCTGAAAATGTCATAGTTCTGAGGTGCCCACTGAGGAAACGGGTGATTGCAGTCTGACCCGGCCTGTCACATTTAAGGGGGGATCATAGTTAACAAAAACCAAAAAATCGAATTTTTGAAACCAGTATTTTCTGATAGATGGAAGCCCAATCTATCGAATAAGACCAGTTTTGTATCGATCGGTTAGTTATTTCTTATAAAAAAATTAAAATTATAAAAATAAACAAATGTGCCACGCCTCCTCTGAATTACTAATTGTATGCTTGTATTATTTATGCATTACATTATAAAATATGATTTTTTTGTGTTGATATTTGAAAACTATTCACTGGCTCAATACAAAAAAAAAATCATGACGATTTACATGAAATTCGGTTAACAAGAAATGTTTCGGTGGTCATTTCAAGTAACGACTAACGGGATCGACTGTATTTGTTTTTAGCGTTTTTCTCAAAACTATAATTTCCAACACTTAGGTACACTTTTCTCCAAATCTATTGAATATTTTGTAATAATTTTTTTTGTGTGTTATAGAACCATTTTAGATCTATTTAAGTCACCTAATTTAGTCTTACAAATTTGAAAAAATATTTTATTATTTTACACTTTTCTTCGTTGAAAATCAGAATTTTTATGAATGTAGAATATAATGCTTTTAAAATAAAATTTAAAAATTATTTTAGGCAAAAAAATAGGTGACTTAAATAGATCTGAAATGGTTTTATAACTTACAAAAGAAATTATTAAGAAATATTTAATAGATTTGGAGAAAAGTGTACCGAAAAAATACTTGTATTTTTGAAAATCCGTAATTGTATGTTTCAAAAGATGTCTTTTTTCAAAAATAATAATTTTTAAAAATAAGATTCTTAGGTGTAAATATAATAATAAAAGTACAACTTATAATTTGGTACAATTTTTTTTATTGTACCATAATTTTTAAATGATTTAGAGCCTTTCGAAATCAACACTAATAATTGGTCATTTTTGCTGTCGCTAACTATGATCCCCCCTTAAGCGCCAAGGAGCCGCCAGGCGATGGCATCGATACCAATCCATTGATGTACTGGGGGGGTGGACCATTTCGTTTTTTCCCGCGACTTAGCTCTTGAGTAAGCCTCTGAGTAGGTAAGAGGCTCAAGTGGAACCAATACTTCACTAGCTCCCGCTTTGGCCAGCGCATCTGCCATTTCGTTCCCTTCGAGATCGACATGAGAGGGAATCCACTGTATGTGGATTTGATGATCTATGGACAGTTCTTTTAGCTTTTTGAGGATAGAAACTCCCACTTTGTCTCTTACACCGGACCAATTAGCCAAGTGCGAAACGAGATTTTTACTTGTAATTTGAAACCTTTAATATATGTGACAGAGAAGTGTCAAAACAAAGTGAACGAAATTTGTGTCCCGCTTTTCCATAAAGTCCTAAACAATAGAATTGATCCCAACTACATAACTAGTACTGTGCATATCTTTATTCAAAATAAATTTACAGACAACCGTCGTATATTTTCTCATAGCTCTTCCCATTACAACTATATTCAAATTTTCTGCTTGTATAAGTTTTATAAAATTTACCATAACTATTCTCACGACCTATAGATATTTTTGCTATGTATTTTAATGATTTTAAAGCTAACTGTTTCCAACTTTTATCTGCGTAATGTGTTTGTTTTTATACTCAATTATTTCGTGTTTGTTTTATTTCCTAATTGTTTTGTTCAATGTGCATTGCAATAAGATTCTTATCTGTAATGTGCATTTGAAACTGAATAAATAGGACATTTCAAATTGAAATCCAGAAAGACAGAAAACTGGTAAAAAGAACATTTCTTCCCGCCTAGCATCGGGGGAGGGAAGCGGATGAATATGACTGTAAAAATATCGTTTGCCGGATCCCCTGAGTCACGCCGAAAGGTATGCGGTGGAACTATTTCCGGCCGTAGCAAGTGGCACGTAAATTCTGCCTTGCCCCACATTAAGCAGATACGCATCTGATGAGCATCGTTCGAATCGAAGGAAACTCCCTGATATTGCAGATTCGCAGTGCAACACGGAAATGAAAACGAACTTTTATTTACGTAGTGTAACGCGAACATTATCCCCATAACGGCCATAACTGTCTTTTATGCAGTGCCGGATTTAAAGATTTGCCGCATGTAGGCTACGATTGATTTGCCGCCCCTGTCACAGTATTCTCTCCCTGCAAAATAGGGTGATATATGCTGCTTAAAAATATATCCCCATATTAGAATCATCTATGTACCTTTACATACTAAATCTAAAGTGAAATATGTCAACTTTTTAAACTGTACTACTATTTTTCTTAGTTAGTTTATCTTTCTTAGTACTATATATATACGTGTCTGGTTTACGCATTAATGTAAATTATTTGTCTTCTTTCTTAAAAAAAATATTCTTATCTATATAATAGTGTTATTTAAGGCGAATGCCGCCTTAATTGGTCATAAAATTTGCCGCCCTAAAAAATTCGCCGCTCTAGGCTACAGCCTAATTAGCCTATTTAGAAATCCGGCCCTGCTTTTATGGCAGACTTGCAACGCCAGCGGGGCCAAGCTTCATATTCTTTTGGTGCGTAGTGTAGGAACATTAGAGAGGAAGATACTTTTGGACTTTCAACATGTCTTGATCATATGTCTATGTTAACCAATTAGGCGTTTAGCCAAAGATCTTGTATTTTTGTTTTCTTTTGTGAAGTTGTGCTGTGGGACTAGTTTATAATTAAAAGTATTTATCCCCGAGAGTAGTTTCTTTACTACAAATACTTTAGTCTCACCACACAGCCTATCACAGTAGTCTATAATAATAAAAGAAAGTCTGTGTGTATATTTCTGTGGATCGCAAAAGACCTACTTAGACTGCTCTAAAAAAAATTCGAAATTTTTAATATAGATTCCTTTTAATACCTACGTGTGCACCTGAGGCTTAGTTTTTTCATATTTGATTGTGATTTTTAATTAATATAATTAGTTTCAAAAAACGTCTTTCACGTGGGAGTGCGGGACCATAACAGGGCTTGAAAATGCATGGACCGGGCCGAAACGGGGGCTTGACGCCATCCTCTATTAGTGTTTGCTTTTTAAGTGCGCATGCGCCAACACGAATTTAATTTTGTTTTGAATTTGAGTGTATTTTAATAAGTAAGCAGACCATAACAGGGCTTCAAAACGCAACGACCTGGCCGTAACAGGGGCTTGACGCCATTCTCTATTCTTGTATGCTTTTTTCTTGAGCATGCGCCAACACGAATTGAATTAAGTTTAGATATGGAGTGTATTTTCACAAGTAAGCATGCCTCTAAAAGGAAGCAATGCGAAGTTAACGGGTTCCCAGTAAGGCCATACTAATAGTCACCTTATAAAGTATGCAAGTACTTTTAAGTGTGTATTGCTTTATTGAGTGGTAACTCAAAATCGTGTAGTGCTACACATCCCTAGCTTACTACCGTGGCTCAAGTTGCAGTAGAGTTTTCTCTATCATTAGTCGAAATCTGTTGTAAAAAATGCGTAATAAAGTTTCAAATAAATTTTGTAGCAAGTGTTCAGGTAAATTCCGCCTTACCCACATTAAGCAGATAGCCATCTCATGAGCATCGTTTGAATCAAAGGAAACTCCCAGATACAATTTCAGATTCGCAGTGCAATCGGATTTTTTTTCAACCGTACTGTCGAATCGGAATGGAATTCAATTCGAATAACTTAAATGAATTTTAAAAGTTACACTCCGTGCCAACATAACTTGAGTAAAAACAAAGAGTAAAAGGGAAGAGGGAAAAGCGAGGTCCGTTAGTTGGACACTCTTGTAAGGTAATATTTACATACGAAATGATCTTAATACAATTTAGCCAAAATACACTTTTCATTCTTATAAAATTGCCAAATTTTCTCAAATAATATTCAAATCTGTTAGACAATAAACGAAATTAATGTTTTAAACATGTTTTCTGGATGGATTCGCAAATAGTTTATGAACTCTTTACATCCGCGGAAGGATCTTCTCCGTTGCATATTTCTATTTGCCCAACTTGGTTTGGAAAGGAGTGTAGGCATCTGATGATCGTCATTGCATCGTTCGAATCAAAGGAAACTCCCAGATATTTCAGATTGGCAGTGCAATCAGATTTTTTTTCAGCCGTACTGTCGAATGGGAATGGAATTCAATTCGAATAATTTAAATGAGTTTTAAATGTTTGTGGAATTTTTTTATGCGTAAGAATATAATAAAACCCTTTTGACGTATTAAGGGGGAATGGGCGGGCTGGATCGCGGGTCTCCAAAGCTAAGTACACTCTTAAAACAAACGAGTGAAATCCACTCCAGAAGGAGAAGTGCATTTTCGACACTGGAAAGGAGTGAATATTAAATCAGACTGAGTTAAAATCACTCGTTTAGAGTGATCCTTTTGGAGGTTTAACACACAAAGGATCCACTCCAAGAGGAAAAGTGCATTTTCCAGACTGGAGGAGTGAAAATTAATCAGACTGAGTTAAAATCGCTCGTTCGTTTTAAGAGTCTACATCAGTGTTAATCCAAATGGAGAAAAATATTTTCTCTGCCACATTTCTTCTGCTGTATTGATTGAATATATTATTGAATTTTTTGTTTATTTTTTTTTACAGATTTTTTGTGTGATAAATGTAGCTGCCTTAAAGGTCCGACAATCCCACTTTTTGAAAATGGTTCGATTTTTTCTTTAAAAAAAATTTTGAATAGTTTCACAAAAGTATTCGAAGCAAAAAAATGTGGGATTATAGAGACCAGTAAGTTATCTACATTCATTACTAAAAAAAAAACATTTGTAAAAATATTCAATACAGCCGGAGAACTATGTCAGAGAAAATAGTTTTTTCTGATTAAATTAGCATTGAGGCACTTGAGTTCGGAGACCCCCGGTCCAAGCGCGCCCATTCTCCTTTAATTTATGAAGATTAAGGTTTACCATATGCATTATCACATACCATATTTTGCATTAAAAATTCCTCTTACATAAGAACTCCTCAGTTAAAGTTTTAGTGAAGCTTTAACATTTTATTAATTATTTTAAGAATTTTTTATTTGATACCTTAAATTATGAGCCAATATTCATCGAAAAAGCCTTATAATGTAACTTGGTATACCATCTAGAGTGGACATGGAGCCACTATAGTACCATTGAACAACTTTTGCCCAGGATCATAAGTCAATGGATCAAAGTCTTGCCGATTCGGTGTTTTATCCACGGTAAAGGCATGAGCTTCCCGAATGAATGTCCGGTTAGTAACGGGCAACCCAAGAATGCGGCATTACCTAAAAGTTTCTCGTGTGTTAAAAGCGGGGTGTCATACAATAGAAAGGGGGGTGGATCAAAAGCGTGGAATGTAGGAATCACAAAAAGTGTTTTGGCCGACAAGAATGTCCCCGCCCACTGGGGTTTTAAAGGGCTTCTATACAGAAGGGACGTGCCGACATTTTGCAGGGGGGAGAGACGAAGACAGTTAGGTATTTTGGTTTAGTTTGAATTATCGTCGTTACACGAGGGCTATTGGCGACGGGCGTCGTATTTTAGAACCACAGTCAAGTGACGAGTCTACACCCGAGTAGACAACCCAACGCAACCGTTAAGGGCGACATCGTACTAAAAGCGTTATGTTTAGGTTTTTTATACCATTCAGTTTTCTTCCGAATGGCTTCAAAAAGAGCAAAAATGTAAAGTTGTTTCCTTTGCATAATATTTAAAAAAGTTGATAAATTAATAATTTGTTTAGAAAATCATAACTATATTTTTTTAAGAGATTGTCTCTTAAAATCAAATTTTAAAAATATAGAATGTCAATAGAAATTTATCATTTTTGAAATTTTATGTTTATTGCTAGAAGGATTGGTGCCTAAAATACAAAAAAAAATTGGTCTACAGCTTGGAATGCTAAAAAGGAGAGGTTGTGCTATACTTAATGAACCCGATGGGGGGGGGGGGGCTAGAAGTTAAAATAAATAGTTTAAAAAAAGAATTAGCAACAGTTAACTTTATAGTCGGAGAAGAGACGAGCATTTATCCCTCTCCGCCAGTTCAATATTGGTCAATTTTATTGTTAATCATTCTACTAATATATATTATAGCAATATTTCATGCATATCTTTAGACAAAAAGTTTAGAAAATTCCGTGTCAGATACCCCCTTCCCCTATATTTTCCCTTCCAAGTTGAATATTTTTTTTCAGTAACGTAACCAAAATTACGTATTAATCAACGTATCAATAGAATTGTTTATGACATCCAAAAATACACTAAAAAATGGCATGCAAAAGTAGCGAAATAATTTTTTTATTAAAAGGCCTGAAATAATATACTGATGAAGTATAATTTACATAAACACTTCACACTATACGTACAAATCGACTTTTAAATGGAATTTAAATATTTTTAAAAAGTACCGATGTGGCTTCGTTAACAACTGCAACAGGGTCTAACTTCTTTAACCCTTTCAGTCCCAATCACAATTTGGCATCATTTTAGAAGAAAAAAATCTTACTGTCTAAAGCTATTTATGATATCAAAAAGCACATCATTCGATTCTTCAAACTTTTTTCGATAAGAAAACATTTTTTTATTAATCCCAATAGATGTCAGCCCTATTATTTTTTAAAATTATGATCAGAAACATGCTGCCAAATGGCATCACAAGGACTGCAAGGGTTAAATGCAGGTTCGGCCTTCATGCTGTATTAACCCTGTAATGCATACTGTTGCCGTTTTGGCAACAAGTAACACATAATCCACGTTATTCTATTAAATTAGAGCCCCCTTTCGACAAATGTGGTTTTTTTTCATCTATTACATTCCATTTTGAAGTTTTAGTTACTAATAATCCTCATAAATGACAGTAGTAAAAGTGTATTCAAAATTAAAGAGTGAAGTTATTAACCGTTGTAAAATTACGTCTTTGGCAGTATTCAAAGTATATAATAATATTAGTACTAAATAAAAATAAATTGTTTTGAAAAAATAATAATTGAAGAGGGTTATTTTAAAATATATTTAGTAGTTTTCTAGTCATTCTTATCAAAATTGGAATGTTGTAGTTGGTTTTTGCCTTATGGCAAAAATTAAAAAAAAAATTGGAATTATTTAAATTCCAATGCTGTTAATTTTTTTTCAGTATGTTTCCCATAATGTACAGAGGCTGTTCGCACATTTTTAGACGATTTTGTTTGGTGGTAATAAAAAATCAATTACTTCAAAAGAAATAATTGCAATTGTATTATGTTTTTAAAAGTCAAAATTATCGTCTGCGGCTTGAGATTTTTATTTTTATTCAAAATGGCGTTTTTAACGAAGCAGTGGTTCGAAAGCTATATTTATGATCTTTCCGAAGAGAAGTATTCCTATTCCGTTATCCAAAAACGATGCGAGAGTCATGGTTTTGTGATATCTAAAGCGTCGATAGGTAATATCGTCAACAAGAAAGGGAAAAAACGTCAAATTGGAGCCTTAAATTTGACAAAAATTCCAAACAAGTACCCAAGAATAAAACGGACAGCTTCGACTATTGCAAAGGTACGTTGTTTAATGTTAAAAGAAAATCCCCCTAGTCAAAGGACAGTTGCAAAATCATTAAAATGCTCTGTGTCCACCGTAAACAAAATGATAAACACTGATTTAAATCTTAAAAAAGCGAAAAAACGCAATGTGCATCGTCTTTCTCCAAAACATATCGCTGAACGCAGGACACGCTGCAGAATTCTGTATGAGAAACACTTATCCAAAGAAAAATGGAAAAAAATTCTCTCAATAGATGAATCATGGGTGTATTTAAATGATTGCGGCAAAAAAAAAGCCATTTATTATCATAAAAGAGGAGAAAAAAATTTAAATACATGGTTCAAAGAATCGAAAGAAAGTTTTTCTAAGGGATTTATGATTGTTGCTGGTTTTTCATATAATGGCAAGTTAAAAATAAGGAGAGTTGAAAAAAATGTCAAGATTAACTCCAAATACTATCAGGAACATATTTTATCACCAATTTTTCTGAATGAAATACCATCGCTTTACCCACAGTGCCATCAATCTGTGAAACTCCATCACGACAAAGCTAGCAGTCACACGTCAAAATCCACAGTAAAATTTCTAGAAGAAATGGAACAAAAAACCGGTATCAAGACCAAACCCTTCACTGATATCCCTACTAAATCTCCCGATGTATCACCTATGGATTTTTGTGCTTTCGGACTTCTAAAATCTGCATTATCCAAACGTCGTCCCACAACCCTTACTGGACTCCGGAAAGCTGTTCAGGAGGAATGGGATAGAATATCTTTTAAAACACTTCAAAAGGCATTATTATCCTGGAAATTACGGTGTAGAAAGATAGTTCAGAATAAGGGCTATCAAATAGAACATTTAAAACACAAAATTTTTATTTAATTTAATTTTGTGAATACAATATAAATCGTCTAAAAGTTGTGTGAACAGCCCTGTATAAGTATTAAAGAAACAAATATATTTTTTTCGGGATGAAAAAAATTCATGCATTGCAGGGTTAAATGAAATTTAAATATTTTTTAAAAAAGTACCGAGAAAGATCCCGTTTCAGTTGTTGTTGAAGCGAGCTTTTTTGAAATGAAGATTCAGCCTTCATGCTGGATTAACTATGTAATACGCTTGTAGCAAGTCGAGATTTTTTTTTTTTACACAAAAAGAAAATGATAGTCATGGTTAAAGATAACGTTGGGCGTTGCCTGACATGAGCGTTCAGAAGACCAACAAAGGGGTTGGGAAAACGGGCAAAGATTTTTTTATTTTAATATATGTATTTTAGAGAAACATGTTTAAAAAAAAAAACATCGTAAAACATGTCGCCAAGGGTGGTGGAATATTCGGCATATCAGTATTATTAATTACTTTCTACTGCACAAGAAGATAACGTTGTTTACTTTATTAAAATCTAATAAATTACACTAAAAAAAATCGCAATCAACAATGAAAGTTTTTACTGAAAGCTTATAATTTTCCTTTAAATGAATTATTTACGACGAATCTAAAATTGTCGAATGACGTTTAGTGAACGCATTTTTAACAAAAATTTAGATGTTAATATTACGCCTGTTCCGCCAAGTCTTCTCCAGATAAAGTAAAACCATGCGTTGTCGCACAATTTCTTGAGTTTCTGCGTTATGAAGAACTAAGACGGGATTTTGACCCACGCCGCAGCTATGCAAGTCCGATGATCAGATTTTTTGTTTCAATTTGGTGCTTTATACTTGATGCTTGTCTGTGGGATTTATGGTTCGTGCTGTGCAAGTAGATAAGAGACAGACGGACTGAACAACTTCAATACCTTCCATTTTTTTTCTAAGTTATAAACGAAGAGTAGAAACAAAAAATTTATTTGACAAATTCGAGTTTTTAGGTTAACTTGTCGTACTAGAGCTACACGAGAGCTACGGGCGTCGTGGTTTTTAACCACTGTAAAATGACGAGCCTTACTCGAGTGGACAACCAAGGCAACTCTTAAGGGAGATATCGTACGCATCGCTTGGAACGTTAGCACAATTAAAATGCACTCCCTCTGCACGGGGTATTATTTGTCACTGTCAGACTTTTCAGCTGCACAGACCGTTTACAAGTCGGTAGTTAATCTGGCAATGCCCGGTTTAGGTTTAGCTTGAATTATCGTCGCAAAAGAGCTACACGAGGTTATTGGCGACGGGCGTGGCGTCATGTTTTAGAACCACAGTCAAGTGACGAGCCGACACCTAAATAGGCACCCAACGCAAACGTTAAGGGCGACATCGTACGCAGCGTTAAGACTTGGAAGAATATTTAACGTGAACTCATCTACACGGGGGGACATTTGGCAATGCCCGCTCCCGAAAACGAGACTTTTCGTATGGAAGGCAAGCCAATTACCGACTTGGCTCCCCAGGCCTTTTAACAATTTTGGAATTTAAATATCTCAACAGTTCGTTCCCACAATTTAAAAAACTCTTGTTTTAAACCAACCTTCCTCCGCCAACAACCTTTTTTTTTTATCGCCAAAGAAAGAAGGTGTGTCGACGATGAAGAACAAGAAAGATCAAGGTCCATCTCAGAAGACGAGATCGTGCGAAGGATGGACACCGCGTGACGTCACGGCCGAGTTGAGTGGACGCTTGCTGCGGTTCAATGCCCAATTCCTTCCTTTTCCCCCAACTGAAGTGAAGAAGGGAGGAAACAATGGAAAAGGGCACCTGGTCAATGTAGTAGAGCGAGAATTACAAGGGACTGCGAGTGGAATACAAATTGGCGATTATTTTGTTGGAAAGGAAGTAAAGGGCCTGAACCTTGTTTCAGGTTTTTTTTTGTTTTGGTTGAATTAATGTCGCTCAAGAGCTACCTACACAAGGGAAATTGACAATGGTTAACAAACAAATCAGTCAAGTGACGAAAAGAATGTCAAAATCAAATGCGGCTATAATAACACTGATTTGGTTTATTAGGAATAACACGAGATTGTCATCATTCACTAATTAAGGCATGCCACAAACGACTCAACTAAAGCCCATTTCACACCTGCACAACTACTTGCAATTCCGTTGCAACTGCAACTTCGGGTTTCCACAAAACCACTTTTCGGGTATCCACAAAAAATTATTTATCTTACAATTTGGCAAGTTTTATCTTTTTGTAAACAAATTTTAATCAAATTATAGGCCTTCGCTTGCATCATACAGAAATTTATGTTTCGGAACTTCCTTAATAAGATCAATTTCCATTTTTGCCGTTCATTTACTACCCATTTTTAATTTCGCAGATCTTTGCAACAAGGAAAGTTGGCGCCTTAAAAAGTAAATAAACAAGCAGTTGGCGAAGTCGAAAAAATCTCGCGACTTGAGTGTAACTTTTAAATGCACTGTGTCCTATGGGAGTTGCAAGTAGTTGTGACCAGGTGTGAAATGGGCTTAATCATGAGGGAGAAGGCTCGCTGTGACGTCACTTTATCCGTCCATTTTTTGCAGTGGTGGCCCCTGGTCAAAAATGTTGGTGCAGCCAAAGCAACGCTGTACTTGCTGTATGCCACGAGCCGCCACTGCATTTTTGGTGCCAATAGTAAAACCGACCCTAAGTTTGCAGTATACAAATGTTCTACGAGAAAAAGGGTAAATAGTTCTCATTTTCGAGTGCGAGAATCGAATAAAAACATGTGTTTCACATTCAATAAACAATTTTATTTGTTATTTCAAGACAAATTTATTATTTCTATTAGTTTAGCTTCAGTTAGAGTGTAATTTTAATTATTTTTTCCTTCGATTTTGACGTAACAGGGCGCACGAATATCAGGGTCAAAGGAGCAGCCAATGGGAGCATTCGAAATTTCGGCGCCAGCTGCGTTGTTTACCCAGTTTCCTCCGCGCCAGTACATTTCTCTGCTGCAAACTTAAGTTCGGTTTTAGTGTATACTCTTTTGCTCATTGTCGCTTCCAGTGTGCAGTGTTTACAATCTTTAATAACCTCCGTGTACTTTTTCGCAGAGGGCCTCTGCAGGAGTCGTCAACCCCCTGACCGGGCTCCCACCACAACAATAGCGTTGCATCCCCGATTTATCAACGTCTCATCTGACACAACGCCAAAACAACGAAATAAGGCGTGGGCGTTGAAGGAGTGCTACGGGAAGAAGAAATGTTATCGTGCAGAGAAACGAGAAATCGTGATGTATTACTTATCTGTGTAAAGTAGTTGAAATTTTTTTTTTGTTTTGGTTGAATTTACGTCGCACTACAGCAACATGAGGTAGGCTGGTGTGAATCGCCTCACTAGAGCTACACGAAGGCAATTGGCGACGGGCGTCGTATTCTAGAATCTGGATGATTATACGTGTCTTTTTGATAAAACGTATTTCTAGATTAATTAAATAATAAATATACTCTCCTGTGAAGTAAATGTTATTCCACGTCATATATTACAAATTAGTTTTATCGATTAAGTTAACGTAATTAATGAATAGGCAAACCATGCATTGCGAAGTCTTGAAACAGTGATGAGTTTTAAACAAGCGCCAATACTTATATGAACATACTAATATTCATATAATAGGAGAGCTATAACTTTAAAATTGCAGTGCTTTTTTATAATAAGCCTCAATATTTTTTTTTTCAAATAAAATCGACAAGTTAACCCCAACATAAACTACAAAAAACGTTAAAAAATTACATGGCCTTGCAAAATCACGCCCCGTTTACAATGGCGGAAGAAAGAAGATCTCGTATACCATTGTTTTTTTTCTGCATTCGGAATCGAGAATTAATAGAACGTTCCGGGTAAAGTTTTATCGTCTGCTCTTGGAATCATGTAACGGGTCACACGCAAAAAACGGAACGAATCGTTCGGAGAAGAACGGATTGTTTGTGTTTTTTCGTTCAAGGTGCAATATCCTTGTTGTAATTTAAGGGGTATCCAAACTTTTACTACTTTCGGGTCAAATTGGGGGAAAGAGAAATTGACTTTTGTGACGTAATCCTTCAAGCCTTCATTCCTGTTTTCCTTCGATTGGTGGTCTGTTCAATTAAGCCTTCTGGAAGCTCAAGGTCTATTATTTATTCGCCAGTGTTGGGCAAATTTTAATTGCAAGAACAACTAAAGATTAACAATAATTGGTAAATGTATCCAACAATTAATCAATTGTAATAGTAAAAAATTACAATAAACAATTAATTTTCAATTGTTTTGTTAATTTTAGTTAAAAATAACAATTAACCACTTTTTTGCTCGCCGTAAGTATGAGACAGCTTTATTTTCCTAAATCTTTACTCATCATTTTAATTGTTAAGTTAATTGTTAGTTTTGATTGTTTCATAAAACAACTTAAAACTTTTATTGTCACTCAAAATTAAAATATAATTGCAATTGACATACGTTAGCCAAAATAAATTAATTGAAATTTGTAATTAAAATTTAAATTGCGATTAATTTAATTGTAATTAATTTAATTGCAATAACTTTACATCCACTGAGGCATACTTTAACATCCACTGAGATCTCGGATTAATTGTAATCTGAGCGTCGAAATTGGTTGAGAACCTCCTACACTCTTAAAACGAACGAGCGAATTTAACTCAGTCTGATTAATTTTCACTCCTCCAGTCTGGAAAATGCACTTCTCCTTTCGGAGTGGATCCTTTGAGTGTTAAACCTCCGACAGGATAACTACAAACGAGTGATTTTAACTCAGTCTGACTTAATATTCATTCCTTTCCAGTGTCGAAAATGCACTTCTCCAACTGGAGTGGATTTCACTCTTCTGTTTTAAGAGTGTAATTGGCCCTTTCAAAAAATGGCTCTCTGTTGTGGGAAATATCCCGAGTTTGCAAAAGGCTTTGTCCGCCAAAAAGACACTTAAAAAGAAATTTTGATTTATAGCTAATCAATAATAATTTGGTCAAAATCCGTTAGAACGGAAGCCAATATATACACTCTTAAAACAAACACTCCCAATTTACCTCAGTCTGAGTGGATTTCACTCCTCCAGACTGGAAAATGCACTTCTCCTTTTGGAGTGGATCCTTCGTGTGTTAAACATCCGACAGGATCACTCCAAACGAGTGATTTTAACTCAGTCTGAGAAAATATGCATGCCTTTAGGGTGTCGAAAATGCACTTCTCCAACTGGAGTGGATTTCACTCTTGTTTTAAGAGTGTAACTGTGATGGTCACACAAATGCATTAATTCTAAATCAATTATTTTAATAACCACTATTTACATAACATATGCCCAAAACTATTCGGTAAATACAGGGCCTCCGTAAAAGAATGTCCGAGTTTTAATCGCATATTACTACACTCTTAAAACAAGAGAGTGGATTTGAACTCAGTCTGAGTTAATTTCACTCCTCCAGACTGGAAAATGCACTTACCCGGAAGGAGTGGATTCTTTGTGTGCTAAACCAACGACAGGATCACTCCAAACGAGCGGTTTCAACTCAGCCTGAGCTAATATTCAATCCTTTCCAGTGTCGAAAATGCACTTCTCCAACTGGAGTGGATTTCACTCTTTTGTTTTAAGAGTGTAGTTTTTTATACCAAATATAACAAATCATACATTAAATTGAAGGAAAACTAACCTTGTTTTCCTACAAGTGCTCAAGGTGTGCGTTTTTAGTGATTCGTCACACATCCAAACGAAAATTCAATTCTTCCCATACTGTCTGCAGCAAGTCCGGAGTAATGGAAGCAACAGTCTGTGCGATTCTATCTTTCAATGTTGGTAAATCGGTGGGTAGGGGTGGGACTCTATTGGACTTATTTTTTATTTGTCACCAACCACAACTGACGAACGATTACGGCTGATACTATTACATTACAATTTGAACCTCGGACATTCTTTTACGGACGCCCTGTATACTATGATGGTCAAATGCATTCCTTCTAAATCAGTTATTTTTAATAATCACAATTTAATTAACATATGCCACAACTGTTTGGTTAGGTTAGGCTTGAGTTATCGTTGCACTAGAGCTACACGAGGGCTATTGGCGACGGGCGTCGTATTTTTGAATCACAGTCAAGTGACGAGCCGACACCTGAATAGGCATCCAACGCAACAGTTAAGGGCGACATCGTACGCAGCGTCACAACTGTTTGGTAAATAGTTTGGATACCCTTGTGTAACTACACAAACTCAGACCTTAAAACAGAATTTATTCTTTCAAAAAACAAAAGAAAAGAATAACTTTTATCTGGGTCCAGATCGTGAAGTAGACGGCAAAACACAATGGATTGCTGACCATAAAAATATAGGTGGACCTTCATTAAAAAATATGCCAATTAATCAATGACAACAAGTACAACAAATTTTCTAGTAGAAGAAATGAACAAAGAGCTACTTAGACATAGTTCCCAGGATATAAAATTATGAAATAAAATTCGGTATTTTTTACATTTCGTGGGGGTAAATCTCGTCAAATCTTTGGCGGGAATCTTTGGCGACAAACCGAATTTTCTGGCAACCAAACAGTACACACAGTTAAAGGACATATTCAAAGTTAAACGACCACGGTATACACAACTAAGCGACCACGGTGTACACAGCTACACGACCACGATGTACACAGCTAAAACACTACGGTGTACACAGTTAAACCAACACGGTGTACACATTTACGGGGTCACAGGAGTCTTAAAAATGTGCGAAGATGATACTACAAAGCATAGTTTGATCTTTCATGTCATTTTTTTAACTACTCAATGAATATAATTTTTTATATGTAATTCTAAAGGGATTTATTTATTATAAAACAAATTTTAAAATTTATGAATTTTTTAGCCAAAACTAAAAAAATTATATTAAACATAAAGCTATTTTAAAACATTGTGATTAGGCTTGCACGGCAAATTGTGAGGTCAATATTGAAAAAATGACCAAGAAAATGACTTTATATTGTACAAATATGTACAAATTAAGACTTATACCTAAATTCTCAGCTCAATTTTAATTAGAAATTATTTTAAGAACTTTTTTCTAAAAAAATTAATTAAAATTTTGAAATTTTGATTTTAAATTTTTTTTAATAACTTCTAATTAAAATTGAGCTGAGAATTCAGGTATAAGTCTTTGTTTGTACATATTTGTGCATTATAAAGTCATTTTCTTGGTCATTTTTTCAATTTTGGCCTCAAAACTTGCCGCGCAAGCCTAATCCCAATGTGTTAAAATGGCTTTATGTTTAATATCCTTTATTTTAGTTTTGGCTAAAGTTTCATAAATTTTAAAATTTTGTTTATTTTTAATAAATCTTATAGAATTACATATAAAGAAATTATACTTGTATATTGAGTAGTTAAAAAATTACATGAAAGATCAAACTATGCTTTGTAGTACCTTCTTTGCACATTTTTAAGACCCCTATGACCCCTTAAATGACCGCAGTATACACAATAAAATGACCACGGCATACAGTTAAATGATAACGGTATACTCAGTTAAATGTTCACAGTATAAAATTGTAATTGTCGGACGCTTGAAAGCCACTTGATTTATGCGGCTTCAGCCAATCAGAAACGTCAGAAACGCTGAAAGTGTGGCGGTGTGCTTGTTTTGTGCCGGGACTGCTTCAGGTTGCGTCCCGTGGTTTTGGTAGAGATCGTTGCTTAGCGCTAGAGCTACGTGATGCCCTGGAGCAGTCCCACGGAAACTAGCCTATTTTTCAACTGTTGGCATCGGTCTTGGGTTTCCGGCCACGCATCGTAAAAACAGTCGAAGCCGATGCATCTTCCCTTTTTAGTGTTGCGCACTCTCCCCGCTGGTCGGGACCTTTTAACTAAAATATCTTAGTCTTGCATGTTTGTTTGCGGAGCAAACAAAGAGGAATTGCGTAGCAATTCTTGGTGGTTGGCGAGCGGTAGCGAGCAGGGGGCTTAGCCCCCTAGTACTCAATAAAATTATCGCAGTATACACAATTAAAGGTTACCATTAGAAATATTCTATTTTGGAGGAGGGTGTAAATTTTTGGCGAATTATAGCTTTCGACTGCTAAATTTTGAAAAATATTCAAAAATTATTTTAATTTATTTTTCCGTCTCGTAAACTTTAATCGCATAACAAAAACAAATGATTGACAGTAATTGCCACTTATAACCACTTTTACATAAGGTTATGTAATAGCGTAACCTGCAGGTATATATTTAAATTTTTAGCAACAAAAATTGCGCATAGTTGGCCTTGTTTAGGGCAAAAAAAAAAAAACGCCTACAATTCACGAATTTAATGATTTACATAATGTAGAAATGGTGGAAACGCAAGATTCAAGAGATATGCAAGTTTTCCAAATTCCGTGACGTTCAAAATTTTTCTAAATTCGAAAATGGAGGAATTATTTTTATTTTAAGTATTAAATGAGTTAACGGGCACATGCGACGCTTTTAATGCAAAATTATGTTAAGTTTAGAAGACGGATCTTCTGATGCCATACCATTAAAATTAACACTAAATTCTAAAAAAAAAAACAGATGTTTAAAATATAAATTGAAATTGGGATGTAGACAGACGGACGGAAATCTGCAGTCAAAAATATATCATTTTTTTTTATTTCTTTCGTATTAAAAATAGAAAACTGGCTAAAAAGCTTATATACAAACCCAATAAATATATTTTATTCAACAATCCAGTCTTCGTCAACTTTTAATAATTAAATTAGTTTCTAGTTACAAAATATTTAATTAACAAGAAGGTTTATAATAGAATATGTCACCTAACCCGCTTAAACAGAACAGTTGAGGTAACAGATAAAAAGGCGCCAAGCACAGCATTAATTCGATATTAAACATTTACATGCTAAATTTGGCTAATTTCATTTATTTTATTTCGAAAATTTAATAATTATTACTTATCGTTTGCAAAAATTATTTTATATTTCAAAGAATAAATATGTAATATTCCCTAGCTTTTAAATAGAATGATAACATTTCATATCAACATACAAAGATTCTCGTAGTGAAATATATTTGACGCCATTTAAAATTTATCAATGTCGCAAAAATAAATTTATTTTAATTTATGGTCTTTAATAATTAGAGTTCCTCGAGTGATTACTGCGAATGGCAATGGTGATGGTGATGATGATTTTATTCTAATAAAAATGGCATCATATGCTTTTTAAATAAGCATTAAATTTCGCAATTTTTTTTTAAATAATTGAAGTACTTCGAATTCTTTTTTGATATTTTCAATGTATTCTAATTTCGATGCGCTGAATTTTTTGACGCATCACACTTGTCCTTAACATTTGTAGTTTAGGTTATGAAAGTGGGTGACAGACGGACAGAACGATTATAATAACTTCCACTTTTTACGTTATAAGCGTAATGTGGAAGCTAAAAATGCTTTAATAAAAATTATGTAAAAATATCAATATTTTTAGCTAAGTTTCAAAGGACTACTAATCATCACTTGGGACGAAAATTTGATACGATTCGCTGTTGCTTATAATTACACATATATCATACTTGTCTGCATTATGTTATTGGAAGTACATATCAAAGGTTTTATATTTGTCTTTAAGTAGAATAAATAATGCCTAACTGATAGTTCATATTTCGTAGTTATCCCTTTCAGTCTCAGTGATGCCATTTGGCATCATCATGTTTCTGATCGTTATTTTAAAAAAATTATATGGCTGACATCTATTGGGATTAATAAAAAAATATTTTCTAGTAGAAAAAGTTTGAAGAATCGTGGGATGTGCTTTTTGATATGATGAATGACTATAGACGAGCAGAACAAAATTCCAAAATGATGCTAAATTGTCATTGGATCTCGGGACGGAATTTTCTTTTTCAAATTTCCAATTAGTTTTTTAATTAAAAATTCAAATTAGTCTACATAAAACCCAAACTTCCAAGAGGCGGTACACGTCGAAAAATCGGACCAATGAAAATCTACTTCGGAGTGACGTCAGTGGGTTGTTTATGCCCTTTTGTGGGATACCAACGTTTTTGTTTGGAAATGAAAGTGTTAATGGTGTTCACAAAGTCGTCGTTAATGAGTAAAATCAGCTTCACTATGCGAGGTACTTGGCGACCAAAACTCTTAGAAGCATCTGACTTAACCGCAGTAACACGGAAACATCGAATGCAAAGCTATGGTCACCTTTGCCCTTAGTGGTTATCAATTTTAACATGCTTCAACTCTAATTTAGCTCATTAACGACAAATTTGGGAATAACATTAACATCACTATTTCCGAACAAAAGCGTTAAGTTTTTTTTTCGTAATTCACCGAAAATCGATTTCAGGAAACTCAAAGCTAACGTTTTCATTCAGAAATGAGGATGTTAATGGTGTTCACAATGTCATCGTTAATGGCTAAAAAAAATGAGAAAGTATCGTGTTCGAGAGATAAGAGGTATTTAGCGAACAAAACTATTTCAAACATTCGACTTTACCGCAGTAACACGGAAACATCGAACGCAGATAATTTTGGTCACCTACACTTTAGCGAGAATCAATTTCAACAAGCTTTAACTCGAAAATTTAGCATATTAACGACCCATTTGTGAATACCATTAACACCATCATTTCCAGATAAAAACGTTGAGTTTTTTTATTTGTTTCTGGTGTTATTTGAAATACATCAATTGCTTAGGCTATATGTTTCTCATTTGTTTTATATTTTGTAATAAATTGATTAACTGAAACAGAAAGTTCATTTTCGCATGACAATTTTTTTTTTTGCCTTTTGTCGTTAATGGATTAATTAGATGTATCATACTTGCAAGTAGCATTTGTAGTTTAGGATAAGAAAAAAAGAAAATCTTTGGTTCTTCCTACAACTTTAAGTGAAAAAAAAATAGTGCCTACAGATGGTTCAAAATTTTAAAATTAACGTAACGTGCGGAAGATGGTTTGTTTGTGGGATAGAAGACGATGCTTGACGCAAGTCTGGCCCCAATGTAGGCGTGCCCGTTCCAGTTTAGTCGAATTAGTTGCAGCGTGGTTTGCTGCAACGCTTTAAGTAGCTGTGAGAGTAACTTCAGTATAGGCGTGGCCGTTTCACCCGTCCATTCATAGTCATTAAACGAGATTTCAAGCCCCCTCTCTTGTAAAGTTGATTTTTTTTGTTTCAATTAAAAATGGCGATTACTAACTTTCGAAATAACTTTTATAGAATTGACTAGATTAACGCATGGGAAAATAGGTTAACTCAGTGGCAAGTTTATCTAAATAAGCAAATGGTGTTCACAAAGTCATCGTAATGGGTAAAATCACCACTGAAGATGAGGTATTTAGCAACCAAAACTGTTTAGAGCATTCGACTTAACCGCAGTAACACGGAAACATCGAACGCAGATACTATGGTCACCTATACCTTATCTGGAACCAATTTAAACACACTTGAAATCTGATTTATCCCATTAAAGACTCCGATGTGAATACCATTAACACCACTTCCAAATAAAAGCTTTAAATTAAGTATTTAAGTTCGTTTGTTGTAAAGCTTTTTTTCTCACATAAATTGTTCAGGACTATGGTCTTTTTTTATCTTATATTTTATTCAGATAAACTTAAACATGAAAGCTCCTTTTTGCGCGGCAATCTTTTTTTCCAAATGTCGTTATTGAGTTAAGTGAATTACAGCAGTCAAATCACAAAAGCATATAAATTTTAACTTCGACGTTTAAACTCTTTCGAGCATTCGACTTAACCGCAGTACCACGGAAACATCGAACGCAGATGCCATGATCGTATACCTTACCGGGAACTAAAATTCAACACGCGTTAACTCTAATTTAGTCCATTAACGACCCATTTGTAAATACCATTAAAACTATCATTTCCGAATAAAAACGTTAAGTTTTTTTCTAATTTGTTTTTCGTGTAACTTTATTTGACCTACATAAATTGGCGAGGTCTTAATTTTATATTTTATAATAAATTTAGATACTTAAATCGAAAGTTTATTTTTGCATGGCAAATTATTTTTGCCTATAGTCGTTAATGAATTAATTCGACGTATCATACTTGTATGTGGGATTTGAAGTTTAGGACAAGAAAAATCGAAAATCTTTGGCCTTCCTTCTTCTTACAACTTTAAGTGAAAAAAAATGGTGCCTACAGATGGTTTAAAATTTTAAAATTAACGGAGCGTGCGCAAGATGGCTTGTTTGCGGGATAAAAGACGATGCTTGACGTAAGTCTGGCATCACTGTAGGCGTGCCCTTTCCAGTTTAGTCGAATCAGCTGCATCGTGGTTTGCGGCAACGTTTGAAGTAGCTGTGAGAGCGACTTCAGTGTAGGCGTGGCCGTTTCACTCGCCCATTTGTAGTCACTAAACGGAATTTCAAGCCCCTCACTAGTAAAATTGATTTTTTTTTGTTTAAATTAAAAATGCCAATTGCTAACTTTCGAAACAACTTTTATAGAATTGTTTAGATTAACTCATGGAAAATAACTCATTGAAAGTTTATCTAGATAAACAAATGGTATGTTCACACAGTCATCGTAATGGGTAAAATCAGTGTAGCGCACTGAAGATATGAAGAGGTATTTTGCGACCAAAACTCTTTAGAAAATCCGACTTTACCGCAGTAACACGGAAACATCGAACGCAGATACTATGGTCACCTGTACGTTAGCTGGAACCAATTGAAACACGCTTTAAATCTGATTTAGCCCATTAAAGACCCAGTTGTGAACACCATTTCCAATTGGTAAAAATTGGCAATTCGTACAAATGGCAAGTAGTTAATAACTGTTTTCATTTCCGATTAAATCCAGAAAGCTGGTAATGCCGGAGTGGCATACGATAACCTTGGTCAATGTTTTTCCTTTCTAGCGATTGGGAATTCAAACTGGATCATAGCTGTGGCACATGTGCTTAAAAATTACAGCAAATGTGTTGGCTTTAGAATACAGCACCCGTACTAAAAACGTGACTGCAGGGGAATGGGAGCATTCGTTGTTCAACATTAATCAATATTTTCGCATTTTTTGACTATTTCAGGGGGGGGGGGGGTATAAGAAAATTTTAAGTTTTATATAAAACTTTTTTTCACCGTTTATATGAACGTAACATTTGAATATTAACAGCATATAGTTTTAATATTTACAGCGTACCATTTAAATATTTACCGTCATTTTAATATCTACTGTGTGTATTATCTGCAGACTGAAAAGCTTAATACAAGTCGACATTAACCGGCTCGGGAACAGGCAACCATACCATACGACTTCACTGCAGTTACACGGAACCATCGAATGCCAAAATGACCGTCTCTTGAATAAAACCAGAACAGACGACCTCAGCATTCGACTTCACCGCAGTTACACGGAAACATCGAATGCCAAAATGGCCGTCCATTGAAAAGAACCAGAACAGTCGACCTCAGAATTCGACTTCACCGCAGTTACACGGAAACATCGAATGCCAAAATGACCGTTCATACAAAAGAACCAGAACAGTCGACCTCAGAATTCGACTTCACCGCAGTTACACGGAAACATCGAATGCCAAAATGACCGTCCATAGAAAAGAACCAGAACAGTCGACCTCAGCATTTGACTTCACCGCAGTTACACGGAAACATCGAATGCCAAAATGACCGTCTCTTGAATAAAACCAGAACAGATGACCTCAGCATTCGACTTCACCGCAGTTACACGGAAACATCGAATGCCAAAATGGCCGTCCATTGAAAAGAACCAGAACAGTCGACCTCAGAATTCGACTTCACCGCAGTTACACGGAAACATCGAATGCCAAAATGACCGTCCATAGAAAAGAACCAGAACAGTCGACCTCAGCATTTGACTTCACCGCAGTTACACGGAACCATCGAATGCCAAAATGACCGTCTCTTGAATAAAACCAGAACAGACGACCTCAGCATTCGACTTCACCGCAGTTACACGGAAACATCGAATGCCAAAATGGCCGTCCATTGAAAAGAACCAGAACAGTCGACCTCAGAATTCGACTTCACCGCAGTTACACGGAAACATCGAATGCCAAAATGACCGTCCATAGAAAAGAACCAGAACAGTCGACCTCAGCATTTGACTTCACCGCAGTTACACGGAACCATCGAATGCCAAAATGACCGTCTCTTGAATAAAACCAGAACAGACGACCTCAGCATTCGACTTCACCGCAGTTACACGGAAACATCGAATGCCAAAATGGCCGTCCATTGAAAAGAACCAGAACAGTCGACCTCAGAATTCGACTTCACCGCAGTTACACGGAAACATCGAATGCCAAAATGACCGTCCATACAAAAGAACCAGAACAGTCGACCTCAGAATTCGACTTCACCGCAGTTACACGGAAACATCGAATGCCAAAATGACAGTCCATACAAAAGAACCAGAACAGTCGACCTCAGAATTCGACTTCACCGCAGTTACACGGAAACATCGAATGCCAAAATGACCGTCTCTTGAATAAAACCAGAACAGACGACCTCAGCATTTGACTTCACCGCAGTTACACGGAAACATCGAATGCCAAAATGACCGTCCATTGAAAAGAACCAGAACAGTCGACCTCAGAATTCGACTTCACCGCAGTTACACGGAAACATCGAATGCCAAAATGACCGTCCATTGAAAAGAACCAGAACAGTTGACCTCAGCATTCGACTTCACCGCAGTTACACGGAAACATCGAATGCCAAAAGGACCGTCCATTGAAAAGAACCAGAACAGTCGACCTCAGAATTCGACTTCACCGCAGTTACACGGAAACATCGAATGCCAAAATGACCGTCCATTGAAAAGAACCAGAACAGTCGACCTCAGCATTCGACTTCACCGCAGTTACACGGAAACATCGAATGCCAAAATGACCGTCCATTGAAAAGAACCAGAACAGTTGACCTCAGCATTCGACTTCACCGCAGTTACACGGAAACATCGAATGCCAAAATAATGGTGAGTTTTGTTACAGCAACAGCTGTAATCTAATACAAAAAAATATGTTGTGAATAAGAGGCAAATGTGCTGAATTTTTTCGAAATTTTACAAAGAAACTCAGTATCGACTTGTACTAATAAGCCGAATCACTTATTTGTTGTTAACAGTTTATTTTAACATTGTTTTTAATGCAAAATGTCTTTAAAATTTCCAAAAAGAAATTTTTGGAGAAAAAAAAATGTAATTATTTTTTTTAAGAACTCTAATATCGTATTGACCCTCTTTCAACTTCACTTTTTTATGTAGAAATAAATTACTAATACCTGTAATCAAAGGCTGAAAAACGATTTTTGGATCTTCTATCGAACCAAGTCGATTTCGGAACTAATTAAACTGTTAATTGTTTCTGGAGAGGTTTTAAAAAATGTCACCAGGTCGCAAATGGAGACGCCAGGTCACAAGTTAAATATAGGCAATATTAAGTGACAGTAGTCTCTAATCGTGCAATGGGCGAGTGATACGGCTGCTGCGACTTACTTACACCCCACAAGCAAACCACCCGGCAGCTAATTCTTCCAAACTCAAATGAGCACGCCCACAGTGGCGCAACAGTTACGTCAAGCATTGTCGTCTATCCCACAAAGCAATGTTAATTATAATTATTTTTAATTTTATGTAAATTTAATTCAAACCTTTACAGTTACAAAATTAATAGTAATTTGGATGTTTATGAAGGATAAAAAGCGGTTCAATTGTAATAAAGCCCTTTAGCAGTACTTTTATAGCGTAATAAATCAAAGCTTTTATAAAGGCTACGCTCAACCGTCTTCGCCCAATTTCAGTCCAAACTACAAATGCTACAGACCAGGTGTGGTACATCAGAAAAATAGACTACTATAGAAAAAAAGACTGTATTATATAACTTATATTTATTAATTTGAATAAACACTTAAATGAAATTTAATTTTTAAAAAATGTAATTCCGTAATTGCGATAAACATGTAAAAAGAACTAAAATTTATTTTTCACTAAAACACATTTGATTTAAAGTTTTTTGTTGCCACATTCACCGATTGGCACAGTAAATATTTTCAATGGATTTTTTTTTTTTATAATTTTGATTTTATCAAACCAACAGTTTTTAACAATTAGGGGAGAGTGGGGGCTATTGGGACGCAGAGCTAATGGGACAAGGGCCCTAAAGCTGGGAAAAATATACTTTTTTGCAAATTTTTCTACACTAAAGCATATTAACAGTAAGACTTCACATTTTAAGAACCAAAGATCAGCCATGAAACGCATGTGGTGAAGTGGAGAGGAGAATTGTTGATTTGGAGAATTGAAAGTTAATTAAAAGTGTACCTTGTTTTTCACTTTTGAAGTATTGAATAAAAACTTTCTATGAATTAAACTACAGTTTTAGATAGATGAAATATCCTAGATTAAGATAGAATATGTCAAATATCGTGTTGAAGTACAAGTGCTTCTGTGTTGGGTAATTTATAAAAACAACACAGTGGGGTCTAATGGGACAGATACAGTGGGGTCTAATGGGACGCAAATAAACCTAGCTTTGTGTGCTTCTCTCGAAGAATCTATATAAATCTCTAATATCTTATTCAGTCAAGTTGCCAAAAACATTTTTAAACTTTAATTTTAAGCTTTTTGATTTTTTTTCATCGCATAATAAGTGAAAGTTCAAGTAGCTTTATTGGTGACATATTTCCACCTGCAATTTCATTAATTACATCTCAACAGAGCTTGGTGAAGATAAATAAATTGTTGGTAAATTTTGCTAGGAAGCCAGCTATTTTTTATTCGTTTTATTGATTTCTGGAAAAGAAGGCGATGAACTGAAAATGTTCGTTAAAATTATATGAAAAAGGCGAACGATTGTAAGCTATTTGAAGATAAAGACGATTTTTAAGTCCATGTACCGTGAAAAAGAGGACAAGTTTGGGATAAACTTTAGAAGATTTAGTTATAAAACTATCATTTCCAGTGATTAAACAAAAATTATGGGAGCATCTTCGATTTTGAGTTTTAACTTTGATATTTCATCTTTCAATGGGAAATAATTGTTTTAAAAAATAAAATTTCGTTATGTATACATTATGTAAATAGTATTTACTTTAAAATTTTATTTTGTGGTTATTTTCTCATTCATTTTCCCTTTTTTAATATTTTATTAAGGCAACATTTAGCATGTCCCTTTAGCCCTGCAACCTGTCCCATTAGCCCCCACATATGGGGGCTAATGGGACATTTACATGTTTGTTTAAAATGTTCCGCAACCAAAATATGGTAATGTTTTAGCATTTGTTGACTGACTTTTTAAGTAAATGAATGTTCAGTTTATGAGCTTGTAAAAAAAGAAGTTAAAATTCTTTTATTTTTGCTGAAATACAGAGGTTGAAAAAAATTTGTCCCAATAGCCCCCACCCTCCCCTAAGTTTAGAATATTAGAATGCACGATAATTTATATAGAGTAAAAAAACGAAATTAACCAAAATATCCCTTTTAATTTTATCTATTTTTGGCTTTCACAACATGTTTATAACCTAGAAAGTAAAAGCTTTTATGAAAGCTATGTCCGTCCGTCTGCCGCAAAGTCCCAAAACGAACCACAAGTCTCACAAACAAGTAGGATACGTCATATTTAACCCTTTCAGTCCCAGTGATGCCATTTGGCATCATCACTTTCAAGATTTTTTTCAAAATGTTTATTTCCCGCTATGACATCCAAACACACATCATTCGATTCTTCACACTTTGTTCTATCAGACAAAATTTTACTTTAACCTCAATAGAAGTCAGAAATACTATTTTTTTTATTTAGAAAATAGTCAACAAGCGTTTCTCCTGATTTTTGATAAGTTCACTTCAGTTCTACATATTTAAAACACAATTTAAACTATTTCGGTTAAAATAATAACTAAATTTTTTTTAATAATATGGTCAGATACCTTTAAATCTATGACTCGAAGGGTTTTTTAGGTAATATATATTTTTTTATTTTGTTGTTTTCCACAGTTAAAGAATTTTGGCATTGTTTCAAAAACCATATAAAAAATTTAAATGAATTTTTTTTTCTTATGGAATTCGCATATTTGACCTAAAATAAGCTTATTTTGTGAATATCAGATGTTTCTGTAGTGTGGTAAATTTTTGGGACTGAAAGGGTTAAGTAAAAAATCAGGCAAGGATATATCCTAAATCTTATTTCAAAATTTAAATTTGAAGCATATTTAGAATTTAGTTACCTAAAAGAGTTATCTACATAGAAATAACAAGGAAGTTCAACCATTATTCAATATTTTCCACTTTTGCCACTTAACCAAACGCAGGAGAAACTTTAAAATATAAAAAAAACTCTAAGGAAAATTTGATTATGAGACATAAATCAGTTTGGAAAAAACGTCATATTATCTATCACAAAAAAGTTCTTTTGATGGTTCATTATATATGAATAAAGAAAGATGCATAGCAAGTTCTAACTTTATGTATTTAGTCTTCGAACAAGCAAATTAATTATGCAAACTATAAATTATATGAATTTAATCAGCGAGAGAAAATTAATGTATATAAATGTTTAATTTGGGATTTTAAAAATAATATTATAACTAACTAAAGGCAGTGTGTGGCGATTTTCTTTCTAAGGTGTAATATTGTGTTTCTTGTTCAGCACAAATGATGAAATGAAGTGCATATAAGTGGTGTCCGTGACAAATTCTGTAACAGACAGACAAATTCTGTTTCAAACTGCAAATTAAAGGGGCTTGTTTCAACACTTTATCAAAGAAAACAAAACCAATGAAATCGCAGTATGGAGCGAGTTACATCATACGAAATATTGCTATTCAAAAAGAAAATTGAAATGACGTCACAATGACGTAGTTCAAACTTCAATGGGCTTTTGGTAACAGCCTGTGTTCTTGATATTTAAAAGAGAAGCACAAAGAGCTGTTTGGAATCAACAACCGCTACTCTTGCCTACATTTCAACGTTGTTTAACCTTCTAAGACCCGGGCAAAAGCCTACACACAAATTCGTAATCTAAACATACTTTTCATATACACTTCATTTTTTTATAGAAATAAATAACTGATACCTGTAATCAGGGCCTGCTCTTCCATAAGGCCTGTTAGGCCCGGGCCTAGGGCCCCCAAATTTTAGGGGGCCCCTAAATTTCAGTTTCTATTATGCTAAATGCTGTAAATCCCCAAAATATCAGTAAACTAAAAAAATCGGACACTCCACTTAGTTTTTTGCTCAATTTTAAGTGAGTAATTGACGTAACGTTATTGTTTTGATCGATGTTTGTAAGGAATCCTATAAAATTGTAGCAAAAATTTTACATATGGGTCCTATAGCACCATCATTATTGGAAATCATATATAAAATTTTCCGAAAAGGGGCCCCCAAAATAGGTTGTGCCTATAGTCTGAGATTTCCTAGAGCAGGCCCTGCCTGTAATCAAAGGTTGAAAACTGATATTTGAATCCTCTATCTGACCAGGTCAATTTCTGAACTAATTAACGTGTTAATTTTGTTTGTGGGGAGGTTTTAAAAATTTCCCCAAATGGGGACGCTAGGTCGCAGGGTTAAAAATGCAATACATGACTTCACTCATAAATTAAATGTGTTGCAATATTTACTCACAGCAGACGGTAGATAATTTAGTTCAAAATTTAAAAATGAAATATTTAATGACATAATAGGGTAGATAATGCGATATTCGTTCATCTTCAAATCGGGTTTTGCATAAATTTTTTTGTTCTGGCATTAAATCGAACATTGTTAAATAACTCATTTTTATCTTTTTCTGATAATTTGGAATGCTTAATTTAAATTTTTGAAATAGCTGGTTTCTATATCTGTCTGAATTTTCTGGTACTACTCTATCGCGTCAAACGTAATCTTTGGCGACAAACGTAATTTTCTGGCGATAAAACACATGCACAGTTAAAGTACCCCAGTATACACAACATCGGAAATATAATACGTTTAGCTGCAGTTATACATTTTTGTCGACTTCTAAATAGAAAAATAATAATATTTTCAACTTTAATCAAAATTTAATTTTATTTAGCCAGTCAGCCACTGCACTCACAATATTGTGTCGTACTAGAAGCGAAGTACTGATCGTCTCTTCAGATTTCAACTGAAATGTGTAAAAGAACTATGAAAAGAAATTCTACAGTGGACTTGACACTTTTTGGCTTCCACATTACGTTTATATCGTAAAAAGTGGAAGGTATTAAAAATCGATCAGTCCGTCTGTCCGTCCGTCACCCACTTTCATAGCCCAAACTACAAAAGCTACGGACAAGTGTGAAAAGTCAAAAAAATTCAGCTCATCAAAATTAGAGTACATTGAAAATTTCAGAAAAGAATTCGAATTCGAAGTACTTCAATTAGTTAAAAAAAACTGCGGCAATTAATGCTTATTTAAAATCATAAGAAGCCATTTTTATTAGAATTAAATCACCATTGCCCATTCGCAACAATCGCTCGAGAAACTTTAATTCTTTTGACAACAAATTAAAATAAATTAATTTTTGCGACATCGATTAGTTTGAAATGACGTCAAATATATTTCACTACGAGATTCTTTGTATGTTGATATGAAATGTTATCATTCTATTTAAAAAACAAAAAATATTACGCATTTATTCTTTGAAATATAAATTTAATTTTTGTAAATGATAATTATTGAATTTTAAAAATAAAATAAATTAAACTAGCCAAATTTAGCATGAAAATGTTTAATATAGAATTAATGCTATGTGTTGGCGTTTTACCTGTTAAATACAACTGTTGTATGGAAGCGGGTTAAGTGGCAGATTCTGTGTTGCAAACCGACTTGTATACATTTCATTATTTGGTGGATCGTTCGGAATAGGAAAATTATGGGAATACGGCGACCATAGCATTAGACTTAACCGCAGTATCGCGGAAACATCTGATGCAGGTCTGTTAATGGCCAAGCTGAAATTAAATTTAAATGTTACATTAAGATATTACAACGGCGACCATAGCATCAGACTTAACCGCAGTATCGCGGAAACATCTGATGTAGGTCTGTTAATGGCCAAGCTGAGACTTAATTTAATTAGATGTTCCATTATTATTAAGGTATTACTCGGCAAAATACATATTTTAACCTAATTTCTGGGGGGGGGGGGCAGTTGTATTTTAATAGTTTGTGAAATTAATTGGCAAATGTAACCACTTGCTTTTTTCCTAAATATCAACATAAGAATTCGTAAAAACTGATAATTTCGAAATAGGTATTAACACGTTACCGTTTTTTAAAAATCGCCGATTGATTTGGAATAAGATAAAATTTTGTTGGTAATATACTGACCATGGCATCAGACTTTACCGCAGTATCACGGAAACATCTGATGTAGGTCTGTTAATGGCCAAGCTGAGATTAAATTTAATTCGATGTTCCATTATTATTATTATTAAGATATTTCACGTCAGCAAAGATATTTTGAACTAATTTCTGGAACAAAAATATTTGTATTTTAATAGTTTGTATAATTTGGTAATATAGTATTATTTGGTAAATGTCACCGACGCGACGCGACGTTTAAATAACGCGTGCTTCTTATTCCTAAATATTAACATAACAATTTGTAAAACCCGATAATTTCGAAATAGCCGGTAACTATGGTAATAACAAGTGACAGTTTTTAAATAGTCGATTAATTTGGAATAAGATAAAATTTTGTTGGTAATATGGCGACCATGGCATCAGACTTTACCGCAGTATCACGGAAACATCTGATGTAGGTCTGTTGTTAATGGCCAAGCTGAAAATATTTTCAATTAAATATTATTAGATTAAGATTTTACCCACCAAGCAGGCCATTTTTAATAAATTTTAGAAAATAATTACATTTCTAATTTTAGATCTTGAAAAATTAATTTGGTATTCAAATATTAGAATGTTCAACATGTTATTCACTAAAATTTTATCTTCCAAGCAAGTTCAAAACAGTTCAATAGAATCCTGCAAATTTTAAAATCCAAAGGGAAATTTTACTCATCCTATTTGCATTTTTTTTTTTAATATTTGACTTACAATGTTCGAATAAACACAAATGATATAAATGTTTGTTTTTTGATATAAATGCTTGCTATAATATTCGAACAGACGAATTAGCGCATTCAAACAATCTTTCATACTACAAAAACAAGTAGGTTTGTAACAGAATCCGTCACTTAATCCGCTTCCACACAACAGTTGTGTTTAACAGGTAAAAAGGCGCCAAATACAACATTAATTCTATATTAAACATGTCCATGCTAAATTTGGCTAGTGTAGTTTATTTTATTTCGAAAATTCACTAATTATTTAACGGTTGCATAAATAAATTTATATTTCAAAGAATAAATGTGAAATATTCCCTCGCTTTTAAATAGAATAAAAACATTTCTTACCAACATACAAAGAATCTCGTAGTGAAATATATTTGACGTCATTTCAAACTGATTAATGTCGCAATGATAAATTTATTTGAATTTATTGTCTAAAAGAGTTAAAGTTCTCGAGCGATTGTTGCAAGTGGAAATGGTTATTTATATTAAAAAAATGGCTTCCTATGTTTTTTTTAAGGAGCATTAAATTTTGCAGTTTTTTTAAATAACTTAACTACTTCGAATTTTTTTTTTTTTGAAATTTTCAATGTATTCTAATTTCGATGAGCTGAATTTTTTATGTACACTTGTCCGTAAGCTTTTGTAGTTTGGGCTATGAAAGTGGGTGACGGACGCACAGACAGACGACTAAATGAGTACAATACCTTCCACTTTTTACGTTAAAAACGTAGTGTGGAAGCTAAAATCCTTTACCTTGGATTTTCCTCCATCGGAAAATTGCAAGCTGCCTACCGTTAACTCATTTGAGTAAATAAATTGCGCTATGACGTGTCATACTTTCCTTTAAAATTAAATGCATTTTTAAATTTTTAAATGAAACTAAAATATCATCAGCTGTGAGCACAGAATTTAACACTTTATTTATAAACGTCATTATATAGAGCACTAATAAATGCTGAAATGTAACTAAGACGATCTGCCTTAAAGGAAAGGAAAATCAAATCTGGTACAACTTTTGCAATAAAAAACGACGAATTTCTACAAAATTTTTTTTTTATCAAATTCATTCTGTAGCATTATTTCAAACAAAAAGCCCCGATTTCATTGTTATTTTAAAATTATTATTCATGAATACTTTTTTTTAAAACAATAAGTTCTAGTATTTAGCTACTTTTCATTTTATATAGTTGTGTAGTCTACTTTCTTTTTTACTCAACACGTTCACGTTGGTGTGACTCACCGATGGGTCGCGTCAATAATTTTTCTAAACATTATATATATATATAAATATCGAGTTATTATAAACATTATCATTCAATATTTTGAATTCTATCGCATTAAGTGCTTTCGAACTCGCAAAGTGCTGTTCCTGCTCCACGAAAAGTAAGGATATACGACAGTCCCGTCTCACACGGAAAAACGTAGATATTTGCCCCGGCGTGAACGTGTCAAATACTAATTAAAATTGTTGAAAAAACAAGCATGTTTTTTAGAGTAACTGTCCCCTACAGCTGCTTAAATCACAAGATTTATACACCTTAAAAGAAAATCTCCGAAAACAGCGATTTAGTTGTAATTTAAACTTTTAAAAACCAAAGTTTGCTATTTTCATTCAGTATGTGTAATAAATTCTAATCATTCTATATCGTTTGCCAAATTTATTTTCAGTTCCAAGAATGGGCTAGTTTCACGTGGTACGGAAAGGAAACTAAAAAACCGAACAACCAATGGAATTGCAGTACGGAGAGCGTGACGTCACAAGAAACCAATTGAACAGCTTAGTGGACGAAAGTGCCAAGTGACATTTTTGAAAATATAGAAACTGTTGCATACATAAAAAACTTCAATACATTAATAACTTTTCTTTTTTTATAAACTTTAAATATATTTTTTGCGCTTTACAAGTTTCGCTTTCAACAGATCCGAATGCAAACGAAAAACGTTAAAGCTCATTTTCTCGTTTTCAACTTTTTGTCACTTAGCACGTTCTTCCACTCAGCTTTTCAATTAGCCTGTTTTTCGTAATAAGGGAAGAAAACGGACAACCAATGATATTGCAGTAAGAGTGACATCACTAGAAACATTCCCATAGTTTTGTTAAATTGCTAGCTCTAAAAATAGGAGCAAAACTTACAAATTTAATTTATATTTAATTTTCGAACAATGATTTATAGTTTTCAAAAAAAAAAAAAAAAATACAACATGCAAAATCTCATCAATCAATCTCTTATGTCATCATAAATCAATATCATCATCAATCAATATCTCAGTGATGTGATTTTTAAATACTTTCAGAACACCAAACACCGAAAAAAATAACGTTGCAAATAAATTAGATTTTAATTCCCTTATGGAAATAGTATAATATTTTCCCCCATCTACTAATAGTGCTTGTTTTTTTTTTAAAAACCAGAAGTAACAAATTATTAGTGAACTGATGTTTTAATTTATTTATTATGACTTCAAAAAATAAGTGTTTTGAATGAGAAAAGCATTTTTAAAATTGAATGTGATATTAGATTGTTAAACTATTTAAAACAAGATGTTTAGAAATTTGAGTTGGTACAAAAATAAATTTATACATTTACATAACAGAGTACAATATCATGAATTTTTTAATTAATATTTGATTACTGTTGATTTTTTTACTAACAAAAATGCGAGTTATTTGTTTTAGTTATAAATAACTAAGAACCTAACAAAAAAAATTTCAGAATTGGCAAAATGCACAAAATTTAAATTTTGTTGGTAAAATTTTCCAAAATTAAGGGAAGTATTTAAAAAGGTTAAAAATTAATCTCGCATAAAAACAAGGATTCTTTGATCCGCAGTTTGGCCCTACACTTTTGGTGTTGTCTTGTATTACAATAAAAAGAAGTGCTTAAACTTTAAAAGGATCTTATAAGTTTAAAGATAAAATTTAATGCTTAATCTAAATTTTTTAATCAGAAATGCCAGGTAACTGAATTAGAAAGACTAGTAAAGGAACAGTGCCAAAAGAAGTAATAGAACTGGTTTCTCTCTAAAAGAAATTTTAATGCAATTGGATACTTAAGTCAAAATAAAATCATTATTTAAAAGTATGTTAATCTTTAAAAATTGCAAAAAAATATGTCAGCAAAAAGAACCATGGTCCATTGTAACCCGTGATGTGGTCCATTGTACCCCGAACCTAGAGTACAATGGACCACTTTCTCACTTGTAATAAAAGATGAATTCAGAAAAAAAATATTTGAAATCATATTTGTTAGGAAATGTATTTTTAAATCAGGATATATACGTAATGTATACACCTTTTTTAAACAAGTGGGATGAATATTTTTGTACTTATCGCGCAAAAAATGAAAAAGTGGTCCATTGTGCCCCGGTCTCCCCTTTGTAGATTTTTAAGTTAAATAGATAAAAATTCGGTTTCACGGATATTAAAATTGGTAGATCTCAACAGAAAGGTTAACAGATGACCTTCTCGATGTACAGACAGACGGACAAAAAGAAAAGAAAAGTATGACATGGGAACTACACTTTTTTCTTTTTAGAATATCGGACGCATAGAACCAAATTTGGAAGGAAAATACAGACGGATAGACATCTCTACATTTTCTTAATACTTTCCATTTTAACGAATTAAAAAAGGATTTCAAATTTGTTAAATTCTCTTGAATTTATAAAAAAGGATAACAAGCTAAAAAGGTGACTTTTTACGATATAAATTATCACCCGCATAAGATTGACAGATTTTCCCCACTTCACAAGAGCTTAAAAAATATTTGCATTGCATGGACACTTCAAAAGCTATGTAATCACAGTTAACCATCAGTAATGAGTATAAACATGAAAACCTGTCATGCAAATCACCACAAAACACCCATACACAAACAAAACGTCGCCATCTTGGCTTCCCATTTCTCGCTCCATTGGCGAGAAATAACGGCAGAACTCCCAGACAAGTGAAAGTTAACGTCTTCACTTTCCAACAAAAAATATTTTCCAACAATTGTTTCCTGTAGCATTATTGTTCGAACAAAATCTAAACAATTAGGTTATTTTTAAGTAGAAGAATAGAAACACGAAAACACTTGTTGGACAATTGTTGCGCTATATTTAGTGAGGGGTTTTCTATTGGGAATTTTTTCTTCCTGAAAATAGTAGTTACAAGTTTCCGTAACATGAATATGTAATCGATAGATTTCAATTATTGTGTTCTTATTATTACAGAAAAAAATATTCATAAAGACTTCGCTCCAGATTTACGCATACGGGCATTTTTACTTCTTCGAATTCATTTCACGTCTACATTTTATGATTTTTCTTAATATTAACTTTTTTTTTATAAAACTTGAATAATCGAGCATTTCAAAAATATCTAAAAATCGAGGCAGCTGGTTTATAATTCTATAAAAATGACATAGCAAGAGGGTCAAGCTAATTCGAGAAAAACTTTTTTCAGCCGAAAATTTCCAAAACATTTTCATTTAAAATAATGTTAAAGTAAGCTATTACAGAAAACTGAAACAGCTTGTTTCTTATTCATATCAAGAAAAACCATCTATTTCTTTTCAAAACCTCAAATTTCGGGAAATTGACGAACTCCACAGCAAATTATAAACTCCCTTTTCATCAAAACTACTCTTGGGAAAACGTACTTAGAAATACGTTGTTTGAAAAAAAATGCGTACAAAAATATATTTGAAGGATTTTTTCCCCAGAAGTGAACAGGTTAATTTTTTGGCGGTATCTTGACCGAAAAAAAATCAACGCAAAATACTGTGTAGAAGGAACCGAAACCGTAGGATTACGCGGGCGCCCGCTCAGATGTTGGCCTCGTCACTTTCAACCCCAAGCCAAGGGTTCAAATTTAACGGGAATATCGCCAATAGCCCAAGTGTAACTCTAGTAACTTTTTTTATTTTAGATTTATGATATACACATCGTTTTATTGATCTTTCAACTATTAAAAATTTCTGATTTTCGTAATTTAGCTAGTATTATAATTTGATTTATTAATCCAAAAAGCTTATTTAATAGCTGGTCAATAGCTTAGTTTAAAATGGTTAAGTTCCGAAATTATCAACCTTTTACTTCTAATTTCCGAAAATGCCATTTTTCTGAAACTATCAATCATTAAAATGACCGAATGTTCAATCACCTATAAACGATCCGTGCAGCCGAAAAATTTCCAACGACTAATACCCCGTGTAGAGAGAGAGAATTTTAAATATACCTCAATAACCTGACGCCGCTTACTAGGTCGCCCTTAACCCTTTCGCTACGAAGTATTTTTGCTTCCTCGTAATATTTGATAGGAATAACATTATCGAATCCTTAGTCGTTCGTGCGCTTTGGGGCGCTTCAGTAATTAAAGGACTAACATGCGTTGGTTGCCTACTCAGGTAATGAGTACTTGACTGTGGTTCTAAACTACGACACCCGACGCAAAAAGCCCTCGTGCTCTAGGGCATGAATTTTTCAGCCTAACTTAACGTGGCTCGAAAAGGTTTGTTTTATTGAAAACATTTATTTTAGCTCAATTGAATATTCTAAAAGGTTTACTATAAGTTCATTTGTGTTTGTCATCTCCTGAATTTGTGATACTGTACTCTTAAAATAACCCCTTTAAGACTCCTAAATTTCGCTATCGAAAAAAAAGTATGAATCTTGATTAGACTACCAATTAAATCCTTTCTTTTACCCCTTCATACACAAAAAAATCTATGTTGACAATGCTGTTTGTTTTCGTAGACTTAAATTTCGCTGTTATTTTTTTAAAAAAGGGCCATTAAACTTCGCGTTTGTTGTCGTTTGTGACAGACACGTGACCTCGTGACGTCACGGGAAGACATCCATCAGTGCTAATAGGAGGACGGTTGTGACGTCAGTCTTCCCCCTTTCATTAGTTTTTTTAAAGGGCTTTCGTCAACAATAAATCAAAAAAGCGCGTTCACAAATCACAGCTAAGAAACGTCAAGTTGGTTTTTTTAAAGCGGAAAAAACAGAAAAAAACACCGTTGCTTGACTTCATGGAACAATATTAACCCCCTTCGTTCCAAAACAAACGTTACGGAAAGGAAGGTCAAAAAACCGTTATTTTTTTTGATCCTGAGTAGATTAAAAATGCAAGTATTTTTGTATGCTCACTTAAAATAAGCATATACTTTACTGTTTGAATCTACAAAAAAAAAACCTGGAAAGAGATTTTGATTACAGAAAGTGATCATAAAACAAAAAATATTGTTAAAAAAATCGAAACATTGTCGCAATAAAAAATAGCTTGTGTTAGTCCAAATAAGTTCACGTAGAATCCTTCTCGCTATTACGCATCAACTATTTAACTTTGGAATGCTGAAGATAAAATGTATTTAAACATTTCAGTACCAGTGATGCCATTTGGCATCATGTTTCTGATCATAATTTAAAAAAAAAAAAGGCTGAGATCTAATGGGAATAAAAAAATATTGCCCAATAGAAAAAAAGTTTAAGGAATCAAATTATCATTCATTTATGATATCAAAAAGCACATATCATAAATACTATAGAATCAGAAAAAAAATTCCAAAATGATGCCAAATTGTCATTGAGACTGAAATGGTTAAGTTATATTTAAATATTTCAACTAACAACATCCTTATATTTTGCAAGATCTTTTATTTTCCTTGTTATTCAACACGTAAAAAAATTATACTTGACGAAAATTTTCTAACAAAAATTATTTAAATTTAACAACTTCAACGGTTTGCATTTGGTTGTGTTAAAGTAAGTTTTTGCATTCAGGCAGCTGGAAATTTCAGCTAAATAAAGGTTGAAAAAAAAAAGAATTTTCTTCCTAGCTGAGCATTTGAGTGTATTGTGATGGCCAATATCGCATCGTATTTTAATAGAATATAATATAGTTATAGATAAGAGATATTTGCTATCCGACATTGGCCAGCTTGATCAAATTGACCATTAAAAAAAAATTGTCAGGAAATTTACAAATAGATAAACTACAAATACAAGGGCTTATAGTATATTTTACAGATCGTTTGTCCACGTTTTAACCTGGCTCGAAAAGCATCCCAAAATCTGCAAATTAACCAGAAAAGTTTCTTTTGTAAGCCGAAATATAATTTTTACGTCACTAATGATAAATTAACAACATTGAATTATTACATAGAAGTCACAATCCGGAGGAGGGAAAAACAGTAAGAAGCGACAGTTTGGTAGCGACATCTATTGATTTATTTTAAAAACACAAACGCACCCGAGGAAAAAAAGTTCCTATGGTACTATTCGGTTAGTGGCGAACTGCTTTAGTAGCGACATCTGTTATCGGTTGATGACACAAAGTTGTCACCTCAAAAATAAAACTTTCGCGAAGACTATTTTTAAGGCAGAGTCTGTTAATAACCTTGGGCTGACGTTTTTGGCATGTAGTATGCAAAACACAAGACTGTGATAGTATAAATAAACCATTGTTTTCATGTTACGTTGGGCTTCAAACTTTGCAGATCCACGTGATTAAAGAGAACATAAATCGACCTTTAATCATCCTTATAATAATAAACATGAGTAATGTCTTTCGCTCCGAGTTAGACTTATGGTTAGGCACATAAAAGAAATGTATTTGTGCGTAGTACCTATCTATTTTCCTTAGTGTGGGGGTAAATGCTTTTATATTCTGGCATCAGAAGTTATCTTTAACCCTCGAATGCATGAATTGTTATTTTCATCCCCAAAAAAATATATGTATCTTTAAAACTCACACATTATGCGAAAAATACTAAAAAAAATTAACTGCATAAGAATTTAAATAATTTCAATTTTTAATTTTTTTCCATGTGACAAAAACCAACTGCAAAATTGCAATTTTGATAATGTCAAGAAA